>VZUA01001216.1:3412-13816 GCA_013401035.1 Horornis vulcanius | reverse complement strand
CCCATGCAACCTTCACTCCTTGTTCAGTCACACAGTCTTTAGTAAAATGATCACAGAAATTTTACAGTTCTGCTGTAAAAAGCAACATTGCAAGTTCTTAGTTAATGAGCATCTGTTTGGGATTTTCTCTTTTCCTTGGCTGGGAACCCAGACTTTATTTCTGGTGTGCCATTCAAATTCTGACCTGGAGCAGGAGGGATCTGAACTGGGATTTTCCAATGCCAGGTGAGTGTCCTGATGGGATGGCTGGTGAAACACAGAGGGTACACTCAATTAACAGACTGCTTTACTAATTTCTGCCTTTTGTTTTGTTCTTCAAGAAGAAAAAAAAAAGCAGCAGAACTTTGCTTGGGCCTGAAGAGAAACTTATTTTTTTCTCCAAGAAGCAAACGACTTGCTTTATTTTTTATTTATTTTCCCTCCTTTGCTGCTGACTCCAAAATCAATCCCCTGTCAAAGCAGAATTCTGGCTGCAAATCTGCAGGGCAGCCATAAACAATGTCAGCCCAGAAAATTCTGTCATCCATAAGCTTAAAAGGAGAAATGCTTCTTATTTAGCAAATTGAAGAGTGATTTATTGCTCTCCCCTGATTTGTTTTCCCCTTCCTGTTCTGACTTTGAGCTTAATGGCAACGTTCATTGAAAGGTGCCCCAAAACACTTGCAGCATTTTTGTGCACCCCCTGCAGCAGCGTTGTGCTGGGTGATAATAATTTCACAGCACTGGAATAAATTTGCTTTAGATACACTTTTATTGCCGTGGAAGGCAGAGAAATTCCAAACAGTTGGGCAGAAATTGGGCAAATAAACGCACAAAATCCCTTTGTGTGTTTTCTTGCTCCAAAGGGAACAATTCCACTACAAGCCCTGGGATTTTTTTCTGGAATGATGCCAAGAGCAGTAACTGCTTTTATTTTCTGGGTCATGCCCACGTTGTCTGTTTGGTTTGTGTGAAAACATCTGTGTGTAACAAGTGTTCACTTCATTGCTGGGAATCTCCTGCCTTTATCTGCATTTTTGGGGCTGGCTGCTGACAGAAGAGTGCTCAGTTCATCCATCTCCATCTGTTCCTCTTCCCAGCTTCTGCATCTTGATGCACCCCTTGCTTAGCCTGGCCTGGGATAATTTTTGAGTTTATAAACCTGCAAAACTCGTCCTTTCCCATTTGAACTCGCCTCCAAAACACGAGGTCTGTTTATTACCTCTTTCAGTTGTTTTTATCCTTAGATTTACCTCATCAGCAGACAAAATAATGGTTTTCCAACAGTGCTCTGGAATTCCAGAATGTTCAAGTTGAGCAGTGTTGAAATCTGTGATCTTACTGTGCAAGGATCTGTCTTTGGGAGAATTTCAGNTATTCCAAAATGATGAACTTCCATTTTAGAAGTGTATTTGAATAGTTACTTAGTTTTAAATTATTATTCTTGTATTCCAAAATGATGAACTTCCATTTTAGAAGTGTATTTGAATAGTTACTTAGTTTTAAATTATTATTCTTGTATTCCAAAATGATGAACTTCCATTTTAGAAGTGTATTTGAATAGTTACTTAGTTTTAAATTATTATTCTTGTATTCCAAAATGATGAACTTCCATTTTAGAAGTGTATTTGAATAGTTACTTAGTTTTAAATTATTATTCTTGTATTCCAAAATGATGAACTTCCATTTTAGAAGTGTATTTGAATAGTTACTTAGTTTTAAATACATTGACACTGATAATAGTAGTTAACAGAATTATCAATCAATAATTCATTCATCTGTTGGATAAAATAGGTGCACAGCTTATTAGGAATGTCATTTGTCAGTGCTTGAGTATGAAGGAAAATAATGGGCTTTGCACTGTGGTCCTCTGTGGAAAGGAAGAAGAATTTGAAAAATAATAATAAAAAAAAGAGATTTTTGTTTATTGCATTTTTTAAGATTAGAGTTCCTGGTCTCAGTGGAAAGCTCTGAGCTGTCTGAGGAGCCTCAGTGAGCTCCTGGCAGCAGCTGCTCCATGAACAGTTCCTCAGCTCCCTGAATCCTCCAGGCTCAGCTTCTCATGACTCCCAGCAGATGTTTTGCCTTTAAAGGTCACTTCAGTTTCTGTCCAGGCTGGCTCCTTGCTCCCCAGAGCGTGCCAGCAGAGTTCAGAGCTGGAATGTGGGTTGAGATCACGATGAGATTTCATGGATTTTGGTTCCTTTCCGTGGTTATCCAACCGAGCCTCACCGTGCCCACTTGGACAACAACGGGCAGAGCGTGAGTTAAAATGGTAATTCTGTCTCAGAACAGAGATTTTGTGAGCAGTTTGGACATGAATGGCTTAAGACACAGTCTCTGCAGTTCTGAGGGCTTTGATTTTTTAAATTTTTTTTAAAAAATTTGCAGTTTAAAGATAAATTTAATCTTCACAATTAGATTTATCCATCTATAGGTAGAGCAGAGGCAACCTGGCAAGCCCATGTCATAAAACTGCAGTGTTTTGTAATAAAAACTTGGATATTGTTGTCTGCCTGCACTCTGATGTGTTCCCACTGGGCTCTTTTCTCTGGTCATCTCTTCAGATCTGCGTGTCTGATCATCTGGCAGCTCTATCCTAAATTTCTTTTTGTTTTTCCTCCTCAGAAATAGGGCCCAGTGGCATTAGGAGCTGTTCCAGTGACCCCAGTGCAATCCCATTAATGCCACTGCCATACTCAAATATTAATTAGGAACGGGGGGAAGGCTGACAGGAGAAAAATGTAGATTTTTTACCACTGCTGGTGGCTGTTCCCTCCTGCCCAGCCCTGCTCTGTTCCACCCTGTGCCCTTGTGCTCCCCTCACAGTTTCAGTCCTTGGTCACAGCAGGTTCTGGGAGCACTCCAGTCACTTCAATTAACAGGTGTAAAGCACTAAAGAAAGAGTTTTGTAAAGTACTTAAAGAAAGGAAAAGGAAGAACTTTTATTTGTTTCTCAGATTGGATTCTGTCCTGGGTTTGGCTGGGACAGAGTTTTTTCCTTCTGTCATGACAGATTCCAAATATATTTTTACAAACTCCTTGTTTCCCTTTCCTCTTTGGATTCTTCATTTAGTTGGAAAGGGATCTTAATTTTCCTTTTTAATAGGCTGAAATTGCATGTTCATTGAAGTAAGGGGAAAATATTTATGCAAATGATGCTTTCTTTTGGCTGTTAAAATACAGAGAAGATAAATAATTTCTCTGGTAGCTGTAGAATAACTGATGTTTCCTTTTAGAAATAGAAGCTGTAAATGAAGATTTTAGTTTTTTAAGGTCTCTTTCAATTTACTCCCTGCATTCACTGAGGTCTTATTTTTAATTTTCCTTCTACCTGCCATTAGGAAGGCAGTGGTCTGTGATGAATAGATTGGAGGCTGCAAATGAGTGTGCAGCTTATTGCTGGAATTAAATTGCATGGGCCAGCTATTTAATTAAATGTTCCATGTGAATTGGAGTCCTTGTTTTTGTATGGCCCTAAGGAAATCCACAAAATGCTGTTTGTCAAGTAAGGTTGAGGTTATTTTGATTGCACAGAAATTAATCGTTATTAATGTAATTAAACATTTAAAATGCTTTTAAGCAATAGTTAATTTTTTTTAAAATGAGAATATCTTTTGCATTTTGTTGAAATTGTAAGAATTAATAATTGGAAAGTACTTTTGTTTCAGTTAGAGGTTTGTGTCATCAGCTTTAACTGAAATGTACCTCTGCCATTTGAGGGTTGTTCTTCTGAAGGTGGAAAATGGTGACAGTGAGTGAAAGGAGAGGTGAGAATGGTGAAAATGGGGGTGAAGGAAGGACAAGGCTGTCCTGTGCTAGAACATTCTTAGCACAATTCCTTTGCCATGGTGTGAATTGTTGGTTTAGCCCATAATTCATAAGAGTTCAGATATATAAATATTTTATAAGGTTTAATATCCAGGTGCTTCTGAAGTCAAGGTATGAGAAGAAAACTGGTGAAGCACAGGGAATTCTATAGGGAATTAAGCAGGAAGTTAGGGAGACAGGAATTGACAACTTAAAAGTTCCTTTAAGAGCTGCAACATCATTTCTTGAAGTCTGCTACAATCACATTTTAGCCCATAATTGTTTTTTTCAGACTGTGGGGTTTGGGTTTGTCACTGTTGTGATTTAAATCAGTGACAACAGCTTGTGCTGTGCAGTGTCGGGGGTAAAATAATAATATGAGGGATGAAATAACAGCATGACAAATGCTGGTGTCATCAGGACATCCCCTCCCAGCTTGTGCCCAGTTTTAGGCTGTGTGTGATCAATTTAACTCAGAAACCAGTTCAGGAAACCAACTTTGGGAAGCTGTCATGCCACAGTAGCATCAGTTCAGCGAGTTCACTGGTGTGATCAGCACACACTGTATCAATATCCACATTTGAATTGATTCCAATCTTCAGAGCTTTTACTGCACTTCACTCAGATCACACCAAGAGTAATCTTTATAACTGGAATGTTGGGGGAGACGTGTGAGTGGGCGAAGATGAGAACTTGATGTTTCTGTTGGGATTTTTGTGTCATCTGCTGACACCCTGCACTGGGACCTGCTTGTCTGCAATGGCTGCTGAGCTTATCCTTGACAACATTGCCCAATCCTGGCATCCAGAGGTGCAGGATTTATTTTCAACCTTTGTTATGCAACACAGCAAACTGACTTGTATCTCTTTTTTATAGTATCTTGTGGGTTTCTTATCTCCTTTTCTGTTACAGCTGGGATTAAATGCTCGAGAGGCGCAGCTCATGTTCGGACTCAGATGTTTATTAATTCTTATCTCTGTTGCAGTCTCACAACCTGTGAGTTCTGGCTAACAAAGTGAGAAATGGCTCTGTCTCTAATTCTTTGCAAGGTCTTTTAAGGATAAACTGTCCAATTAAGAAATGACACCTCAATTATTTTTGCTTTTAACCCAATCCCCAACCACCCCTGGCCCTCAATGGGGACTTTTCTACCCAATGACAAAATCCCACCCAGACCATGGAGAAGAAGGTGAAAAAGAAGGACTGGCCCAGCCCTAAATCCTGCACCTTGCTTTATATCTATATTGCTGTATTCTAAACCCTGAAACTCTGAGTTTTGCACCCTGTGCTGTCCCACACTTCTACCCAAACCCCACAGCCACAATCCCAGGGCTGTCACTCAATTTTGGGAGCTTCTCCACGGGCTCAGGTGAGTGCAGGGTTTGCTTGGGGGTCAGAGCCTGGCAGCACAGAGAGCCTGGAACTCTCAGTGCCCAGGCTCCAGCAGTATCTTTTTTTCTGTGAAGCTTTCCAAGCTGCTGGGTATTTGATAACCTCTGGCAGTGCTCGGAGATCACTCCTGATGCTGAATCCTGATGTAACTAATTGGTTTCTTTGGGATTGTCTTCACTGCACAGACTTTCCTGACATAAATTCAATTCTTCCAGCAAGCAAAGGAAAGCTAAATCGAGCAGGCTTTAAGCTGAGCTGGCTGGCCTGTCTGGGAGTATAAAATACAGCCTAAATCAGCTCAACAGGAACGGTGTGGTTGGAATATTCTGTGGTGGTGGTTGTCCCTGGAGTTGGTCTGGCTGGAGAGAAGCTCCAGCACATTTTACCAACTCTTCAGAGGCTGACAGAGCTCTGAGGGTTCAGTCTTTGTTCAGTATGTGGAGAACCTGAGCAGAAAGGGAGGTATAAAAATCAATGTCAGTGCCTGTCAGTAAATGAGGATGATCTGAGAGCGGTGACTGCAGCGGGAGCAGCGTCACTGCCAGGCTGTGAAGGCTGGATTAAACTTTAAAAACTCATGTTCCAAGTGTACATAGAGGGAAATAAAGGAGTGTTGAGATGGGGTACAGCTCACCAGAGATGGATCTTCTTGGTGGCATAGAATTTCATAAGAATAAAAATCCAGGCAGGAATTTTGCCAGGGGTGATGTGTGAGCGTTGTTCAACACTGGCAGCACTGCTGATCTCCTACTTTATGCTGCCAGTGACATGAATTTACTTGTGGCAAATCTGCTGCAGCCTGACAAATCATCAAGGATTTACTGGCTTTGGAGCTGGGTGGATTATTTGTTTAGGAAAATCAACAGGCACCTGGTTTATGTTCTGTTGGTGTTGCCTGTGGAAGCGATGTGTGCACAGGGAGAATCTGCTGGGATATCTGATAGAACAGAGGGAGAGTTTCCCTTTGTAGCTGCATCCTGCTGCTGATAACTCTGTGAGGTGAACTTTGATCTTGGATCATCTGCACTGCAGATTTTTTACTGGGGCTGCTGCCTTGCCAATGGGCTCATTCCCATGAACAGTAATTAATTCTAATTATTGTGAGGTTCGTGGACGTGGAGACCTCGTTCTTATATTTGATCAGAGAAACTGAGTGAGGACATCTTCCTGAGACCAGTCAGGCTCTGGGGGTTTTTTAGCTGAAGTTAAGGAGCAAATTTTGCTCCCTGAGACGTGTGAAGGGTCACAAGAATCCAGGAATGTCCAAGACGTGCAACTCAACCAGCTTTTCCCAAAGGGCAGCATTTCAAACAGCTTTTCCTGGCCCAAATTCCCACCTGAAAAAGGCAGGTGTGTTGAGTTTGGGCTGGGAGACAAATGATTCTTGCTGATGAGGGCAGGTTTTAATTAACCAAAAGCTTTTTGAGTTGATAAATACCTTGGAATTTTCTGATCTGCTGTGCTTGGCTTGCAGACCAGGATGTATCTTCAGGAATTGGCTGCTTCTCTCTCGTGCAGAGGGTAAAAAATGCTTCACTTTCCTGTGAGATCAAACCTTCCTCGTGGGCCTGGGAAGAATCTGGATTTCTGTGCTAAAGTAAAGAGGAGTTTGCAGCCTGAACCCAGTCTGGAAGATTTATCCATCTATAGGTAGAGCAGAGGCAACCTGGCAAGCCCATGTCATAAAACTGCAGTGTTTTGTAATAAAAACTTGGATATTGTTGTCTGCCTGCACTCTGATGTGTTCCCACTGGGCTCTTTTCTCTGGTCATCTCTTCAGATCTGCGTGTCTGATCATCTGGCAGCTCTATCCTAAATTTCTTTTTGTTTTTCCTCCTCAGAAATAGGGCCCAGTGGCATTAGGAGCTGTTCCAGTGACCCCAGTGCAATCCCATTAATGCCACTGCCATACTCAAATATTAATTAGGAACGGGGGGAAGGCTGACAGGAGAAAAATGTAGATTTTTTACCTCTGCTTGTGGCTGTTCCCTCCCACCAGAGTTCCTTTAATAAAGCTTCTCCCCTGGCTGGTGGCTTTTTAAATCCACTGTCAGTGCATGAACAGGTCAGACAGGTTCTGCCTGAAAGGAAGAGCCAGCCCAAGAGTTTTTATTTGTAATTAGGAGAGTGGATGAAAGCAAGGCGTGGTCCTTGCAGAGTCAGGATCTGCCTGGCTTCTGTGCCTTCAGGGAAATCTCATCTTCCTGCCTGCCTTTGCCTCAGGCGAAAACTGAATATTCCTGTTTGCGAGGCTCCTGGCAGACAGAAATAAATATTAGACATAATATTTCTGATCTGCTGCCTGTATTCAATGGTAGAAAATTCACCTTTTCAAAGTAAAAATACTTTTTTGATCACGTGGCTTTGGTTGAGGTGCATTCTTCTCTTTATATATAATAAAAAAATACAGTAATATCATCCACTGTGTTATGGGTGTTTAAATATCTGACTTCAGAGGAAGCTCAAGATGGTGAATTTGTTGTGAGACAGAAGATCTCTGCATGGCTGAGTGCATTTGCTGAATGGGACACCAAGGGAGAAAATGTATTTTGACAGCCTTTATCCAGCTACACTTTGAAAAAGTTGTTGTGTTCTGCCCAACCCAACCATTCTGGCATTTCATGATCGCCCTTCAAAAATGTTCAGTTCAAAAGTTTTCACTAATTTCCAGTTCTGAGCTTGGAGGCGTAATTTCCATGAATTTTTTTAATGTATCTGTTTAGATTTAAAAGCTGAAAAAAGCCCAATTAATTGTGTGCAATATCTTCAGGTGCCCACGGGAGAAACGGGCCTTTAAGGAAAGCATCAGCATTGCAAAACTTTGCAATATTATGGAATTGCAACATAAAGAACCTGGAGAAAAAAAAAAGAGCAATACTCTCTAAAAGCTTCTGTATTTTAAAAATAATACATTGCAATATTGATCCTGAAAACTGATTGCTAAGATGTGTAATGGTAAAGAGTAGAGTGTCCCCAGCTTTTTGTTAAATTGAATTTATTCATGGATGAATCAATTACAAATTATTTCATTAATAAATTAATATGATATTAAAATCATAGAAAAACATCGATTTTAATAAAAATATTAATTTAATTTTATATAAAATTATATAAATGATGAACATTTTCATCAGTCATTAAATGAAATGCTTTGTAACCTTTTTGCTGCCGATTCTTTTCAAACAGAAGCAGCTCAGCAGGGAGTGCTGGCAGCAGCAGAGGGTGAATTTTGGAGTCACCAGGGCTGCTCACACCCCTGGCAGCCAGCCCTGCTCCAGCCCCATCACCAGGGCTGACACAAACTCAGTTTTGAGGTGGTGAACTGGGAGCTTTGATTTCTGCAGTGCTTGTTGGTGCACGCCGTGCCTCTGCCATCCCTGCAGCTCCTCCTCTCATCACAGCCCCAGCAATCATCTTCATCTGACACTTCAATTCCTCCAACTTCTGCAAGCAGCAAGCCCAGAATTTCTGGCAATAATCTGATTTATGTAATTAGCCCAGCTCACCACCTACAGCTGATTTTTTTTTTTTTTTTTCTTGCTTGGGATTTATTTATAGGGGAATTTGCTGGGAGCATTAGGACTTCTTCCTCTTCAGCCACCAGCCCTGTCACAAAATCATGCCTTTTTTATCCTTTCCTCTGCAAGGAGGCAGGTGAGAACTCCAGTATAGCCAGGACATGTGTTTTTCCAGCTTTTTGGAAAGAAGGTGGAGTATCACTGGCTTAGAGAGCAAATGATGAGTTCATGGAAATAAAAGGTCAAGATGAGGGGGTGCTCTGAGAGTGTGATCTGTCCCTTCATTTTTGGGATTCCAGGACTACCTTTTGGTGCTGTGTGTGCCTTGGCCTGTCCTGGGGCTGGCCCAGGGGGAATTTTAAAGGTTTGGGTCACGAAGAATTAATTTTTGTTTGGGAAATTGTGGTGAGACAGGATGGGGGGCTCTGGGCAAGTTCTTTGTTCAGGGACACAGGGATGGGTTTAGGGTGGTTGGAAAACACAGCTTGAGGAAAGTGTTGAGATTGTTGGAAGGAGAGAGAGGGGCTTGTAGGTGAGTGAAAGGGGATGTTAAGATGGAAAATCCTTCCATATTTTAAAATATTTAAAGGCTGAGGAGATTGTCATGGAATGTTTGTCACGTTTGGGAAATGCTGAATTTCAGGACATGAAGGGGTGGTGGATGTGAGCCTTGTGGGGGGAGAAAAACCCAACCCTGATATGTACCCACAAATCTGCTTTTTTTTTTTCTTTTTGTGGTTAAAATTTGGTAGCTGTGATCCTTTCCTCTCTGCCTGTGGGTTAAAAAACAAGCGAGTGCTGAAACATGGCAAAGCTCGGGTTGTGGTCACTGCAATTTCCTGCAGCACCTGGGGTTCCTCACGGAATGTTGAGGACAACCTGAGCATGGGCAGTGCTCCCCAGAGGGAGATTTTGATGATTTTTTTTGTAAATTAAAAGAACAAAAACTGGGTTTAAAGAACGGCCTCTGCTTTTAAAGGTGGCAAGGGATGGTTGTGTGAACCCTCAGAAAATCAGGGTAGGGCTGGCAGAGGGGAAGTGATGGGAAATGTAAATACAGAATTTATTGGTTTGTCAGAAAGCTGGAAGTTAACAACAAATAAATGCCTTGTTTTAATCCAAAACATGAAAAAAACCCTTATTTTTTTCCATTTCTTTTTAGAGAGTTTTTCGCAAAAGCACAATAAAAAAAACCCAAAAAGCTAGAGTTGATTCCACTGAAAAATAGTTTTGGTGGGGAATTTTCAGCATTCTCTAGGTTTCATTTCTGGAAGGAGAAATGCCTTGTGTACCTGCAGAATTGGCAATGGTCACTTTGATCCCTTGGGAAAAGGCTTTCAGCTTCCATTCACTGCCAGTCCTGCCTGGAGAGCAGCACTGTGGGAGGGTTGTGGTTTTGGGACTGATTTTGTGAGGTTTTTCACTGTGATTTCTCTATTTCTGAGACCTGAATTTGTATTTCTGGACAGCAAGGGCATCCTCTGCAGGATTGGGTGGAATTAGGATCATTTACACCACTCCACTTGTGTCCCACAGAACCCTGCACACACCCACCTGTGTGAATAAATACTCTATTTATATAATAAAATAAATAATAATAAATACCATATTATATATTTATATAATAAAACATGCTCTTTTTATATTAATACTTTAAATAATGCAAGGGTGTTGTTCTTTTTCTTGTTTTCATTGTTTTTTTTTT
>VZUA01001211.1:2457-35746 GCA_013401035.1 Horornis vulcanius | reverse complement strand
TGCCATGGCAGAGGGGTTGGAATGAGACAACTTTACGGTCCCTTGCATCCCAAACCATTCTGGGTGCTTTGGTAGGCACGGTGAGAGAGGGAACAGCTTGTGAGAGTTTTAGAAACTTAACCTTCCAATGGCCTGCATTCTGTCACCCCATTTTGCAAAAAGCAAGAAATCTAAATTAAAGGGAGATACCAAGCAGGCAAGAATCATTAGCTGCATCTAAAGGAAACTGAATCTAACAATCCATCTGGCTTAAAAGAACTGTTTCAAAAGTTGTCTACCTTCTATAGAGGCAGGTAGAAAGAGTATAGACAAGAGCAAACCATATTCCTACCACTGGCTACATCCAGATTTTGTTTGGAGTTGTTACAGAGGTGTATGTTGCTTCATTAAGTTTAAGTAAAAAAACAACGTTTCTTACAATAGGAACAAAAAATAATCATATTGCTGAGAAGAAAGAAAAGCTACTGCTATTTTAGTTGGAAGGGACCTACAAGTGATAATTCAGTCCAGCTTGACCTGGTCTGACCAATTCAAGTCAATGTTCTTAAGGCATCATCCAAATGCCTCATGCATGCTGATGGAAAATAGGCATTTTTTCAAGGAGGGGAAAATGCATTGACCATTGCCCTATTCCTCAGTTCCTTCTATTAAGACATTCTGAAACACAAGAAAAAGGATTCCAAGTCCCTCTCCCAAAGATGACTTTTGTGCTTGCAGTGATTGGAAGGGAGCACATGTCAGAGTAAGGGAAAATAAGGTAGGAAGCTGTCTAAACTAAGTGCTATAATAATCACTCTTCTGCCAAAAGGTGGGGACAATTAGTTATCAACTAATTATCTTTCTAAGTCATCACATTTATAACAGAAATCAACTGTCCACAAAGACTACACAGCCTTTAAACAGATGTGCTGCAGTGAGCATCAGGAGCCTGAGAAAACACCATCCCTTCTTATATCATTTACCATTACAGCTGTCCTCCTTTCTTCCCCAGTAGCACAGAAATGAATGCTATCAGGCATAAAAGAAAATGTGATAAAATATTATCATATAGCACAGATGCGGTTCCTATTTCTAATAACATCTGATTGCTCACTCTCACATAAAATCCTATAATAATGAAAATATTCACTTTCCTTTGTTTTTGTCTAGGTTCATCACCATAATTCTTACTGCCATTTTGGGGTAGGAAAGACAGATTCTGTTCCCAAGTACATTCATCTCATCCCTAATAAAATTCAATCCTGTCTTTATTAAAATTACATTAGTGTACAGGAGGTCAAGACACGGTGAGCTCCAATTGTTTCCTGAATGAAAACTAATTTTCCAGTTATTGTTGAAAATAAATTATGCAGAAGTATAATCAAAGTTAATTGAAGAACACTGCACGGCTTGAGCTCATTAAAATCCCCACAAATGCCAACAGGAAACATGCTTGTTTGGTACTTTCAGGAAAACAGTGACTTCTTTTACCTTGCAAAAGGCTATTAATCCATGTGATAATTCCTCAAAGTTAAATTAATAACACTCACAGCAGCTTCTATGGTCCAGGGAGGTAGCACATGAATGAATCCCCCTCCTTAGAACACGGTGGTGGTATCAAACCCATTGCCATGACCTGTTCNCTCAAAGTTAAATTAATAACACTCACAGCAGCTTCTATGGTCCAGGGAGGTAGCACATGAATGAATCCCCCTCCTTAGAACACGGTGGTGGTATCAAACCCATTGCCATGACCTGTTCTGTATTTCACACAGAACCTTGGTCACACAGCCAGGTCACCAGGAGCTGTTCAGAGTGTTCAGAGCTGGGAGACATCACATGTGGGTCACACTGACAGGAAGCCACTCACACCACTCCCCCACAAACACCTGCAAAACAAGGACTTCTGGTTCCATCAAAGTAGCTCGTTAGCAAGGCAAACAAAATATCAAAGTGGTGATTTTCAACAGCAAACCTACCTCAACACTCAGAAATTTCTTTCTTTGTTACCTTCTCTTCAAATACTCTGTGTCATAGCAATAAATTACATTTGGCCTGAATTTACAGCAGTTTAATCTCCTGTGATGTTGTCTGTGAGACTAAACACACCTCTCTTCACCCTTTACCTACCTGTTACATAAAGGTTGTGACCTCAGGGACAACAAGGAAGTCTTTCAAAATCAGCTTCCAGGAAGTGGAATGCAGATTTGGCATTCCATGCACTTCACCAGTGACCTTCCCACCATTTACAGGATGATCCCAGTACTACCCAAAGGAGCACAAAGAACACAGCCACAAAGCATCAACACTAAGCACAGCAGAGCACCACAGACTGTTCAGATTTCCTTTGGTAATGCAGATGTGAGCCAGTGAGCCATGATCTGACCACCAGGTATTGTTTAAACATTACTGTACCTCCTGAGATCTGGGCTTTTGGAGATGATTCATGTTTCCAAAGAGCTTTAAATGTCAGCACCGAGTTCCAGCAGCCCACATGGCTCTGGAGTGCTACACACCAAGCAGAATGATCCCAGTCAAAAGCTCAAGAGCAGTCACAACCCAAGAAAAGCTCAGCATGCATCACAGCCTGCCCGACTTCACCCAAGTTCCTACAGCTTCAGCAGATCCTGGCACGCTGCAGGTGTTGCCACTCAGTGACTATTCAAAATAAAACCAGGTTTCACAACACAGTGACCAGAGCTCACCTGTGGTGAGACCTCACAACTGAAGATTAATTCAACCTGATTTCTGAATCTTAAAACTGCCACTTGCTTAAACAGCGTACCAGAATATAAAAGGAAAACTAACTCAAAGTATAAACAAAACAAAATGTGGTTGCCTTTGCAAATACCAAAGTAAGAAACCTTGTTTTGGAGTGGCCTCTCTCTGAAAGGCTTGTTCTAGAAGAATCCTTTTCATAATGAATATGTCATATATAAAACATTGCTTTTGCTGAAAAGCCAATACTTCAAGCCTCTTACGCCCTGCAGTCACCTCCAGCAGTATAATTAATACTTAATCATGGCTGTGGTATTCAGAGATAATGATGCCTAGTGTGCCTTTGCTGAGATAAAAACAAATTATCTATTCTCTCTTTCTACCTGAAGATCTGCTCTTCAAAATTATTAGGAATTTGAGTGACTACGCCAAACCCAAATACCAAAACCCAGATATTTGCAAAACTGGGCCCTCATTTGCATTGATTTTTCTTCACCCACAGGGAATTAAGCCAGGGAACCAAGCCTGTAAAGTCTGCTTTATGGAACACAGGAAATAAATATGTAATTAAAAGAAAATCAGGTATTCCATGCAGCACCAGTTGTCACTGTTAGTTCTGTTACTCAGTACAAACCATATCAATTAACTGCCTTTTACAAACACCTCCAAATTAACATCAAAATTAGCTCACTGCACTAACTTGCAGGAAAAATGTGCTCTTTGCTCACCCTACAGTTTAAGAACTCCCAGAGAACACCCAAATATGGAAGATTCTTGGACGCAAAGTGCTTCCTGAACCAAATGGCTGCACTGACACAGGGTCAGTGCAAACCCAAAACTGCCTGGCAAGGGAAAGCTTTAGTCAGGAGCAGGATTTCCCTTCCTCTGCAGCCTCACAAGCCTCTCAAGAGCTTATTCCACCTGTCCCAGCCCTGAAGGAAGACACTCTCTGTGGGCAACATTATTCCACTGGCCACACCTATCTGGAGAAATAACTCTGCTCACCAGGACAAACAGGGGGATCTCTCCATCAGCCATGGCTTGAGGGTTTCTGTTTGTTGGCACAGCACACCAGATTTCTTTAGGAGAGGGCATAGATGACAAAATTTCCAACTGATGAAGGGCAAAGGATACCAAGAAAAATTAATGACCACCACAGTGAAGAAACTGACTCTCAGTCAATGACTGAGTTCAGTTTGGAGCAGGCAGTGGGTAGGAAAAAGAAGAAAGAGAAATGAGATTTTTAATAGCTCACCAGGAGCTCACCAAGCAGAGATTGGCATACTACAGAAATATAAGTAGTCAGAAAAACGTACATGAAAAAAACCCTCTTAGAAATGCTTTGCAGTGTAATTTGGTCTCACAGCAGTGAATTGAAAAGTGAGTGTTTGTCATATGTAAGTGCACGATTTCTGAATTCAAGTAAAAGCCTTTTCTCTACAGTACCTCTTTAATCCTTTTCAGTTCCATAATTCTCTGCCATACCTAGCAGTATTTCTCTCAAGTCCTGATGAAACTCAGGCCTAACTGCAAAAGGCCATACTGAATATTCTGCATTTCAGGAGTAATTTGACAGCAGACCAAACTACTTTTCTAAAGCCATTTAAATTAAAATTACCATAGCTGGTAATTCTGAGGCTGAAATAGCACTGGAATGCATGACAAAAATCTTCAGTCCTATAGTAATGAACTGTATGTTGCATTAAAGTCTACAAACCAAGTCATGATTACTTTTCACAGGAAAATAATGCCAGCCAAGAGCAAAACCAGTGAAATCAAGGAGCTCTTTTCGAGATACTTAGGGCTCTTGTTCTTTAAGTTGGTTGTGGGTTTCTTCAAATTAAATCTCCTAGAGTATGAAATCAGGATAATTTATCCATAGCACAAGAAAACAGACAGGTTAGCCTGATCACAATGGGCCTTGTAGAATTCTATGTTATTCAACAAGTGCCCAGACACACCTGGGCCTTTTTTAATGCCTTTGCCACTTTATCCAAATGCAGGCAAATGAACAACAGCTTCACACCAATCATTGCATTTAATTTCATCTAGGTGTCATAGAGTATTTCAAAGATTTTTTTTTTTTTAAAGTCAGCAACCTCATGTCCTGGTAGCAAGCTTTATTACTAGAGATTTATAGTTGTTTAAATTTTAGAAAGTAGGATTTCTTCTACAGCTAATAAATCAATTCTTATTCAGCACAAAACAAGTTCATACACTCATTCTTCAAAAGCATTTTGGCAACTCTGTTAATAAGAACACATATGTTAATTCCAGTACTTATTCTTTATAAATAATTCTGTAATTTATGCTGGGTTTGCCTCTGAAATATTCATGACATAGTTCCTGTATCATAAAATCTAGTTTAAGAGAGTAACTATCAGGCCTAATCTTCTTCCTGGGTTTGTTGTTTGTTTTGCTTTGGGGTTCATTTTTCGCATTGGTTTTGTTTTTTAATTGCTGTTGAAAATTAACATAGTATCTCTCTCTCAACAGTCTGTCAGATCTTTGAGTTTTATAGTATTCTTTTTCACCATTACAAAAGCTAAACTATTTTATTGATAAATAAAATGTGTTCATAAATTCATGTTTCTAGTCTCATCAATAAATCCATGTTTTGCAAGTCTTCAAGTATTTACACATTTTATTTCCCCTGGTACATTAAAGACCCCTTAGTTTTGTCAGCAGTCTTTATTTTCTTGTAAACAGATGTGCAAAAGATCTGTATCTTGAATTACTGCATGGTATCTCAAATATTCTGCAAGAATATTCATTGTGCCACTCCCTGAGCTCTCACATTAACATCCTGTTTCCCTGAGCAGTGTGATAGTATAAAATGACAGGATAAAGACCTTATCCTTATTAGTTTCTGACTAGCATTAACCACAGAAAAGTTGATGTGGGATGTAAAATATATAGCATCAATCCTAAAAAAATCCCATGAAATATAAAAAAGTTCATATTTTGTCATAGAGAGATACTGCTAATAAAAAGCAGGAAAAACATTTGCTGTTGGTAGCAAAGATAGTCTTCTTTTCAGCTGCCTTCAATTTTCTCATTGATCAGAGATACTGTACCATCAAAGACAAAGAAAAATGACATATTTAACACTAAAATATCGTCCTGCCATTAAAGCTTAGGCACTACATCGGCTACAAAATCCTGCCAGTGTTTGCTTCAAGGATGCTGTTTGCTCAGCAGGGGATGAGTTTTCATGGAATGCCTTTACTTCCTTCCACATTTGCAGCACTGTGTGAAAACAGCCCTTCCTGTTGCAGGCTGCCCTCATCAGTTCTTGTCCTGCCTGAGCAGCACACCCCAGCTCAGAATCACCTGCTTTTCCAAGATTAACTGGTCAGTGCAAGCTCATTTCCCCACTTGTTCCTGGCTGCTGCCTCCTGGCAGCCCTGACTGGAAGCAGAGGCACTGGGCACTGTCTGTTCAGAGCTGTGTTTGCCACCATCCATCAGGCCAACCTGCACGAGGCCCTGGCTGTGCTCTGAGGACAGACAGCCTTGTCCATTTGTCCTGGCTTGGAAAGGAAGGTGTCTGCTAAGGAAGGCAGGAGCCTCCCGAGGAATGGAGAGTGGAACCCCCTCCCTCTGAATTATTATAATGAAGAAATTAAGGGGCTCTCAGGCAAAGATATGGGAATAGGAGTAACAGGCCTTTACTAGGAAAATTAAGATAAAAATGTAGTAGTACAAAAAAAGGAAATAAAGAAAACCCTGTCAGAGTCAGAACACAGCCTGGCACCCTGTTGCTCAGGGTGTTGGTGGCAGCCCAGTGCAGCCCTCCTGCAGTGCCAGATGTGCTTCTGTTGGAGCAGTGATCCTGTGGCAGGGTGCAGTTTTCCTCTGAAGCTCCAGTGGTGCTGAGCTGGCTCTGCTCTTCCTCTGGGATCCAGTGCACACAGGCTGTGCTGCTGCTCTGGCTCTCAGGGTTTATCCAGGTGGGAATGCTGGGCTCCTCCCCTGCCTGCAGCCTCTGCCCCGGGATGATGGAATTGTCTCAGCCCTGCAGTGAGCCTGGCTGGCCCCTGAACAGCAGATCTCCCCCAGAGTGATGAGGTATGGGTCAATGGAAGGGATAAAGAACACTGCTCCACCCAGTTTTAACAGATGGTAATAGAACACATACATTTTGTTACATCTTGCATTGCAGCCTAAGACACCATTGTAACAGTGGCAAACTAAACCATAACACAGTTCTCCCCTCAGCCCCTTCTCACTCTCACCAAGGTGTCTCCACCTCCAGCTACAGCAGCTGGATATATTCCCTTGTGGGTCCCTCAAAGGCACATATGGAGAACAAGTCTGTGTTCCTCCTGCTGCCTTTTCCAGCCTCTGCTCCTTTTTATTCCATATCTCCTCAGAGGTGCAATCAAGTAGACATTTTCTTTTGAAAATCCCTCAGCTGTTCCTCAAAGACCTCCCCTCTGAATTTCAGCCTGATCCTTCCTGTCCTGCACAATCCCTCGCTTCCACAGGCACTGACTCCCATATCAGCTTGTTGTAGCCCTTAGACTGACCCCCAACAAGATAAGTAAATAACAGAGAGGCTTATTCTGCAAATGCTTTCGTCCTTCCTCCCACCTGTGACCAAGAGCACCACTGCAAGCTTTACAGAAACCCACAAAGAAACAGGCAGGCACTTGAATCATTAAATAAAACAACTCGTCTGCTTATTAATTAAAACCACCAAGATCAACACATTCCCTGGACAGACTGAAGCAAGCTGGATGGGGTTCCTTTTAGCTCTGTGCATATCAAATCTCTAAAGAAATAGGATGCTTTTTGTCAAGTTAACTGTAAAATTCATTGATTCAAATGGGAAATAGCATTGCTGAAGAACACTCTTCCCCACCCATTCCCACTGGTGTGCACTACACAGGCCTGTATTCCACTCAAGGAGACCTTAGGATACTACAGTCAGTAATTTCTAAGGAATTATATGGGAGCATTCTGAGCAGATGGAAATTTGAGGGGTTAAGCAGGTATGGATTCAAAGAGTTGTGACCTCGTTCATGCCAATGAAAATTCCCCACTGCTTGAAGTGAGAAACTGCTTCATGCATAGAATCTGTGACTTGGGATCTTTCTGTCTGCAGCATGTCTTGCTACTTACTTATTTTATTTACTTATTTTTCCTCTGCTGCAGTGAGAATTGGTGCACTTGGCACATTGGGAAGCAACAGCATGGGGAGAAGAGCTCACAGGAAAATAAACTCACTCATTCCACCTCCTCAGAAGTATGAGAAAACTGCTGAATGAAGCAACAGATTTGCCTAAGGTGGCCTTTCTTTCCTCCCTAGTACTTGGATTATGGTCACTTAGTCTCACACAGGATGTAACTGTACGTAGAGGACCTGCTGTGATGTGTTTGTATTTCAAGCTGGGAGTCGAATATTTCACCTCCATGTTTCAACCACATGAGATGCTGATTTTCTGAGTCACAGATTAACTGTGGCAGAGAGAACTGGGGAGACAGAAACTCTCAGATGCCTCCCTTGGACTCCCCCTGACCTTCTCAGCACAGTTCGTTCTTATGACTGAGAGAAAACAAGGTTTGCATCTCCTTGTGAATTCCACTAAAAAAAATTAGTAGGTAACTGCATAAAAAGAAAGAACAAGAGTGACAAAAATTGAATCCTTCTAACCAAATTAAGATTTGAACTAAAGCCACAGCCAACTAATGAATTAACTGTAACATGGACTGGAGTTTGAATTTGATCCAATCAACAGGCAATGAATAAAATGGAAATTGTAAGGGCCCTGGCATTTGAAAACACCTGCTGCAGAAAATAATGAAGCTCATTCCTCTGAGGCAAAGGCCAGCTCCTTCAGGCTGTGACAGCTTTGAGGTCACTGCTCCTTTCTGCTGTTTGGATTTTGAGCTAGCAGGGCTAAAGGCTCCTCTGATGCAGACACAGTTGGCTAATGTAGGGTGACACAGGATGATTTACAATAAAATATTTTTTGCCATGAAGTACCTCCCCTTCAGCTTCAGAAAAATCTTTGGACAAACAGAAAGGGTGTTTGTAGAATCTCAGAATGGTTTAGGTTGGAAAGGACCTTAAAGCCCATCCAGTCCCACCCCTGCCATGAGCACAAACACCTTCTATCCCAGGCTGCTCCAAGCCCTTTCCAACCTGGCCTGGGACACTTCAGGGGTGGAGCAGCCACAGCATCTCTGGGTACCCTGTGCCAGGGCCTCACCACCCCCACTGAGGAGCCATTAAAAGGACAACAGAAGGGAATTTGAAAAGAAAGATGAGCTCTTAGTCTTGCACCATTCTCAAAGTGCCAAAGGCAGGAGCCCAGCTCAGGTAAGCAGGCGATTTCACTGTAAATAAGCACCATTATCCTCGTGAATCTCCCCAGCCCTCAGATAATCAGGTCTGTGTGCTTTGTACAAGGGGAAGCTACTGTCCCTCTTGACATGAGAGAGGGAGCTTTGCTTTCCTTAAGGGACAATTAATTTTGCTCCTTCTTTAAACTGCCTTCTCTTCATAGGAAACAGAAGGAGTTTATGAGGACCTGTTTCTCCAGGTTAGAAGCAGGCATGGCTTCCACGCCTGGAAAAACAAAGAGAACATCAGAGACAGAGCATCAACTTCCTTCCTGTGAAAAGCCAACAGAGTGCTGGCAACTAAGCTCCTCACATCCTGTCACTGGGCCTTGGACTTTTTCAGTAATCTTAGGAGTCCTTCTTACTAGCTTATGCTTTCACCTGCAGACATTCATAGAATATTGCCTGAATGTTCTTGTATTCATTTTACTGGCAGAAATTTCTCTAACTCAATGAAAAAAAAAATCTAAACTCTTGGAAGTTCAGGTATTTACAGTTCTGTTCATTTAAAACTTCAATGAAGCTAAAACATTAAAGAAAACATTAAGAGTTTCACCAAGAAAACTGTAAGTTTAAGCAAAAACTATCAGTCAAAACCAGTCTGAAATATATTTAAAAGTAAGCATTGACACCTTTCAAGTAATTTTGAAAAGCAATACATTATTTGCCTTCTAGCACCTCCATCCTTACATGCATGCAATTGAAAAATCTTTTCCTGTGACTGCATTTTTTTCAATCAATGAGGTTCTGAAGTACTTTTAAATAAGATCTACTTTTCTGCCAATCACAGGACTCCACAGGAATCACAGGATTCCTAGAACTGCAGCATTAAGAGAAAGCTCCAAATAGTCTAAGACATTTATTAAAACAATAAAAGTGAACAATAATGAAACTTCCAGTTTATTTGGCTATCTTCCATCTTCCTCCCTTCCCCAGAACTGATTTCTCCAGGTTTTCAGTTCTGGTTTTATTGGAATCCTTTTTAAACCTTGATCTCTTGTATTTTCAAGGCATGTTATCTAATATTTGTACAACTATTCAAATAAACAACTTCTGCCAGCAAGTATCCAGAATTTCAGTCTAACTTCTAATTAGAAATCATGAAGTCTTTAAATAATAAAATTAAAAGTTAAGTATAGGGGATGGTTCTTGCTTACAAAATTTTATTGTGAGAGTGATTCAGAGCAAAAAAATCATAGTACAGGACAACTACTTAATATTTAGCAAACATCATGATCAGAGAACTTAAGAGAGTTCCAGCTGTCAATAACCAAAAAAAATGTTACATAACTGTTTTATAGCGGTAGTGTGGAAATTCTTTCTGGCAAATTCTTTGCATGGCAGATGCCTCCTTGTACTAAATATTCATTGTACAGGGATACATTTTGTCTCACAATTTCCTTTCTCCCTCGAACGTGGCACAGGAAGACTTTACTAAAAACTAAACTCTATGTGACACCTTTCCAGCCATTTCGTACCACCTGAGGTTTATCTGAAAAAAAACTTCCAGTGTCAGCTGCCTGCTCAGACAAACCTGTCTTGGCAGAAGGCCTGTTCCCACTCCCCAGCTCTTGGATTTGCTGTGAAACCTGATATGCTCAATTGATGTGATTTCTGAAAGTGTTTCCATGCCACAGCTCTGTCCCTGCTACATCCCCACACTCTGCTCCATGCAGGGCTGCTGAAAACACCCATTTGTGCCAGGGCAGCCTCACAGCTCCCACAGTGATAAATTGCAATGTGACTTTTCCATCACTGCCTTCATTTCATCTACAATGGAGAGCCATGAACAACAACTGCCAGTGTTGCAGTGAGCTGTAAACTCTGTGGTTTGAAGTCACCTGCTAAATCCTCCACCACAGATCAGGAGAATACGGTGTCACCCTTCAGAACACCTGCTCCAAGGAGAGCCCTGGTCATTGATCCCCTTCTGCTTTTCCCTCTTAAATACAGAGTCCTTCCAGGGCACACAGAAGGGAATTCCAGCCCTGTTCATAGTTGCCAGTGGAGGTAGGAGAAGGTGCAGTTTATTGCATGGGGTGAAGTTTTGTATGCAGTTCTCACTCAGTGATCTGCAGGCACCATTCCAGAGATGAACATTTCAGTATAATTCCCAGAGTGGAACTGACCTTTGCAGCATACTAAAATACAGACACAGGGGCAACAACAGAACCCTTATCACAACATGTTCACTGCTGTCCAGTTTTTCAGTGTGCACTTTGGGAACCTGCCACTGGATAGGCAGCTCATACCTTGTTTATCTTAATTTTCTAATTTTGCAATCTAATGACTGCTGTCAAGATCACAAGTACTGACTGTGCTTTCTGACTGTAATGACAAGACAGACACTGGATAAGCAGAAGTTACCACTACTGGCAGGTACAGGGTGGGACATCACCTCACACTGTGCCACACAGGGCTAGCAGCACAGGGAGTGACAATGCCTGCTGTGAACACTGGAATGTCAGCACTGGGATACAGCTGGGAACACCAGCACCACAATTCTGCAACACCGAGCGAGTGTGGGAAGAAGGAGCAGAAGAAATTCATAGAGAAATGTTATATCATGCATAAATGCAATCTTAAATCAATGCAGGCAATGGCAGGTTCTGAGCCAACTGAGACATTGGGATTAGAATACATGCTGCTCCATGAGAGCTTGAGCACAGTGCTCTGCAAAGGTCAGAAAAGGGAATTGAATGCTCCAAGTTATTAGAAAAGGGGCAGAACAGGGAAAACATCACAATTCCTCACATCAATAGGCAGTGCACCTGTACCATGTGAGCAATTCTAAAGCAAAAATTCTATCTGCAAAACATACCATGGACTTGGAAAGAGCAAGGGGCAAACAAGAAATCTGATCAAAGGCATGGAAAGGATTTTGTGTGAAGGATAACTGAACAGGCAAACTTTTCCATTTGGGGAAAAAGCTAACCAACAGGTTATATGATACAATTTTAATATACCCAACATAAGTGTTCACTCTCTTTTCAAGGAGTGAGACATAATATAACAGAAATACATATTTAAATCACAGGATTAAAACATGAGGAAAACATCTCTGTACTGTGCACAGCAAAGCTGCAAAGCTTTTCAGCACAGGATACTGTGGCTGTCAAAAACTGACAGGGCTTCAAAATATACCCTACAAATTAAAGGAAGGAAAACCCCTTGAGATCCTTTGAGTAAAAAGACATAATATTTGGTTCAGAAGTGCCTGAAGCACACATTTTCAGGAGATAATCCAGGATCTTAAGGAATCATCACTACATGACCTACCAGTTCTCCCACTCTGCTTTGCCTGTGTTGAAAAAAGCATAACAGGCTACATACCTTTGGCTTAAGCCAGCAGAGAGGTGTGAACATTCTAGTAGTGATTTAAACATCTTTCAAAAGACAGTAAAAACTCACACAGGTCTAGTAAGTTTGGCTTTCTACATCAATCTTCTCTTATTCCCTACACGTAGACCAAAGACCTCTGCTTCTGACCTCAGGACCTGGCCCCTGGCAGCACATGGAAGAATTAAATCATGTTGTGGGTCATCTCTCCCAGCTGGGGAGTCACTGCCATTCAGAACCTATGTGATCATTTGGATTATTTTTAACTTTGTTTTCATTTGTTCTCCATCTCTTTTTCCACCTTTTAAAAGAGGTGTCTATACTGCAGGTAAAAGATGACTCGAAAGGAAGGGAGAACTCCAGTCTGTAAGTCAGACAATCCCCTCCCCTTTCAAGTATCATATAAAATTTTATCATTTTGCTAAAGGCTCCAAAGGCCTCCAAACTGCTGCACTGCCAGGTTAGATGGCAGCATAACCCCCTTTCTGCTCACAGCCATCCAGTGTATCACACAGCACTTGGATATCAGGGCACAGCACTCTCCCTCCACTGCCCTGCTTTCCCCCAGAGACTTGTGTGGGCTTCCACTGCAGCTGCAGTGAGACACAAATGCTGTGCCTTTCAGTGTCATCAGCAGTGACCTTCCACACAATAAACAGAAGAATTTACAGGCCTCTCTACACTCCTGAGCACCATCACTCCTGGAGGTACCTTGCTCATACAAATACCTCTCTTTGAAGAAGGAACATGCTGAAATGCTGAATAACTGAAACAGAGATGAGAACATGAAACCTGCAGCCACAGCTGCACCATGAGAGGGCTTCACATCCTTTATGCTTCATGCTGTAGGTTTACAAGTAATTAAAGAGCTGGTTTAACACAGAAAGGAAGGTATGGAAGTAGATGCACTGAAAATTACATCCCTTAGGGTGATAAAGTTTTCACTCAATCTGCTTAACAGCTCCATTTCTTACTGCAAAACATGGTGCAATATATCTGTTTAATTTTTTTTAATCTTTTTAGTGGTGAAAACTTACTGAAACGTGCATCCACTACCCTGGTAATACAAGACCAGGGTGCCACCTCACTTTTGCATCATGAGAAAAGAAAGATCAAGATAATTTCTCCCTAGAAGCCCAACTTTTGAAGCCATTAAGTGTGGAGAAAGCAGGAAGAGAATTAAGATCTCTCCCAGCCAGTGTGAGGTCTGGGAGTAGAACTCAGGCTTTCCCATGCTGAGACTGCAATATCCCTAATTTTTTCACAAAAGAATGAATTTGAATAGCCTCTTTTCTAACTGAAAAGGAAGTCTTCATTAAAGTAAAAGAGTCTCTTGTGCATTCAGGGTGCTAGCTCAGCCAAGAAGGGGAAAGGCTAGAAAGAAATAATGTGAATAAATAAAATGAAAGAATGAGCATGGCAGCACAGATGTGAGTGCCCAGACCAACCACTCCATTGGAGGTGCAGTGTCCTGCTCAGGAAGAGATGACTGGAGGGAAAGCACTGCCCAAAGTCTTCAGAATATGCAGTTTGCCATCAGCCCTTCTCTTTGAATAAGGTCATTCTTTCTCAACAGGTTTTAGGTGGAATTCAATGACATGCACTGTTGGATTCTGCTGCTGGCAGATCCTGAGATTTTAGAGAGAGAGTCCTTTCCCCAAGCCCCGTGTCAGAAGAAGAGGTTGGAATCCACTGGCTCAGGTTTTCAAGGTTGTTTATTATTTTCTTGTCTGTTACATTCTTTTTCTGCCCTGCCGAGGTCTTTGCTGCAGCAGGGTTGGGAGCTGACTGCTGACTGACTCACTGCCAAGGCGGTGCTTAACTTTTATACTAAATATTACATGTTCTACATTTACAGTTATTTACCAATACATATCACCTATGTTAGTTTGCTTCTACTCTAATCCAATCCGAAAGTGCCACCACCACAGGAGAAAATGGATGACAAGAAGGACAAAAAGAACAAAGACCACACCCTGACCCTCCATGTTGTTTCTTCTGACTCCATCCTAAAAACCCCAATATTCTACATTTGCACCCCATGATTACCTAACTACTGTTACTATCACTCTTTATTACAGTCTTGTGGTCTGCAATTCTTTTTGCAAGCTGAAAGCCCTTCCATGGACCAAGATCAAAGACAGTGTCTCCCTGAGCTCTGTGCAGGGGGGGGTCTCTGACCCCCTGCCAGGATCTCAAACCTCCCAGGGCAGTCAGGGGAGTGCCCTGGACTCCGACATCACACGTTGTGTATCAAGCTGTATGTGTCATGGGATACCTTGACACCTGCACAGACGTAAAATACCTCCCAGACATCAGGATATTCTTCATGCACATGGTGGCAGCAACAAAGAACTAAATACTTGGACACAGGATAAATGTTTTAAAGCAGAAGCAATTCTGCATAGATGGACTAGAAACCATGGCACTGGTGTGGTATCAGCAGTAGGGATCCCCAGGTGGGAGTGGGATCACAGAACCCTCCAGTTTGTGACAGAGCTACAATGCCTGTGGATATTCCTGCAGTGCTGAAGTCCCTCCTTGACCTTAACAAATACCACAACAACCAAAGGATTGCCCAGGAGAAGGCCAGAGGAGGCTGACTCTGTGTGTGCTTGAACATGCAATAAAACAGAGAGAGCTCTGCTCAAACCAAGAGGGTGAACAGATGGAACTGCAGGGGCCCTCCTGCACTTAGGCAGGGACTGAACCAGTGCTTAAAAGCCGTGGTTTGGGCTTTCTACAGAAGAATCCTGGGGCTCCAGGTAAGGTGTTTTGTTTGAATTTTTAAGCCTTGAAACAACAAAAATCTTCAGGAAAGTACACAAGTTACCACATCTTCTGTGCAGGAGACTGCAGACACAAAAACTGCTTTCTGCACACACCAGAACCAAACCCCACAGAGAGAAGCGCAGCTGCATTGGGTCTGTGTGCATAAGGATGAGCACTAGAGTTGCTGCCAGCACACTGAAAGGCTGCTGACAGCCTGTGTAGCTCTGTCTCTCACAGTGCTGTACTGTGGAGCCAGCTGTGATAACAGGTAGCACTTGGAAATACACATCCTTCAAAAAATGCTTTTGACTTACTGTGAGAGACTGAAATGCTTTGGTTAATGGCTTAAACACTGTTATAAAGGACTTTTCGCCCATTATGGCAAAACTGTACAGAGAAGCTGTGATCACCTGTCCTGGTTTAAGACAAATTGGGGAGGAAACCCCCAAAGGGGTCCCTCTAGAAAGCAGATTCAAGCAGCCCCCCCTACTACTGGTTCAGGAAAATATTTCCTTGGAGAAAAGCGGTAAAAAAACCCTGTTCATTTAACNTGTATGAAGGATGTGCAGGAGCAAGTGCAGTTTCTGAAAACAAACTCTGCTTCTTTTTCTTGCCCTTCACTCTCAGAACCAGTCTTAAAGGTGCAGAACTTAACATCCAGCATAACCAGAAGAGACTACTGGGGATACAAGCACCATAAAGTCACCCAGGACACCACCAAAGCCCACCCCTCCCTGAACGAGCCTGGCTGGAACTTTGGACTGTGATTTACGGCACAAAAGGGAACTTGAGGTAAGATAAAGGTGACACTGTTGGTCACCTAGGTCTAGGGAGAAGGAAACAAGGCTGAGGGAGAATAATGTATCCATTACAAGAAAGGTAAACCCAGCAGCTGTCCTGAAAATCAGCTCTGGCTGGGTTCCATGGGGTGGGGGAATCCGTAGCCCAAAGGTCCATCCCCTGAGGCCAGGTTTGCACAGAGCCCCCCACAACCATGATGGGAGGAGAGTTTTGGGGTGTGGTGTAACCTCTGCTCAGAGGCAGTGCACACTCATCCTCCCTCATAAAAACTCTCAGTGTGAAACACCCCAACCCCAGGAAAGCCACACACAAAGGACATTCACGTGAGGGGCAGCTGAGGGGGTGTCATAAACCCTCAGAGACCCCTGGAGTGCCCCCAGATTCATTGCTGAAGCCTTGCAGCAGGGCACTGTCATCACAGGTAGAATTATAAAAGAAAGGCCTCAAAAATCAGCTAAATTGCCAAAGTTAGCCTTCCATGTCTAAGTAATTTGCAAGTTCCCATGCAAAAACAACCTTGGTATGAAAACCCATTAGCATAACAACCTATTCCTGGGCTGAAAAACAAATACACCTGCAATAACAAGGGATTTGTCCCATGAGAATCAGTATAGAAAATATGTAAACAATCCAGGAATGGAGAGATTTGATGGACAAGTAGAATACCTTTTACTAACCAATAGAGTAATTGGCAGGAAAGCTGTTAACAAAATAAAGTTGCATACGAGGTCTGTAAAAACTGTATAAAATGAGTTGTGAAAATAAAGAATTGGCTTTTCTCACATGAAAAAAACAGAGTCTCAGCTGACTTTTTGCAATAGAGCACTGCTCAGGATGCAAAATGATGCAACATATCCAGAGTCTATTGCAAGAGACTGAGCCCAACTCTCCCCTGCCAGGGGAGGTACCTGGCCCAAATGCATTAATTCATTGAACTCTGTTTTGGGGGGACCCTCACCACCCAAAGACCTGATGGAGAGGATCAACAAAACACCAATGGGATCCACAGACTGATGATACTTTCTACTTAATCTGTCTCTGTCACTTATCTTTCTGTCCCCACCAGCTCTTTTCCTACTTCCCTCTCTTTCTCCCTCTCTCATTTACTGTTAAATAAAATCCATACTATTAACTTTGGCATATGGTCTTGTTTGCTCCTTAATTCGGGCATAGGCAGCTCTAAAAATTTGTATAACTGGATCATAACAGAGACTTGAAAAAAAATCCTTTTTGTAGCATGAGATTTCAATACTTTGATCTTTTCTCCAAGTCATTATAAGTCACTGCAGTGAAAAATATACCCAATACAAGAGCTTTGGGATTTTTTTTCATGAAAATCTAAAAGAAAAATCAAAACTAGACCATGCTTAACAGAATTAATATTCAGCTCTCTCCCTACGCTCTATTATTCTCTCTGGGAATAATCCAGCTTTTCTCATACACCAGCTGAAAAAAACTGCCAGCAAGGGTTAATTTCATAGCAAGCCTGATGTCTCCAGTGCTGTGGTAGCTGCCATGGCTCCAGTTTCCCCTTCTCTCAGCATTGTAAGAGATGAGAACTTGCACAGTTTTGCTTCTAACCTATTTTTATTCAAAGCCATGGCTTGGAAAAGCGTAACACAAGAGAGCATTGGTGAAATACAGCCACAAACCTAAATCTGTGCAAGACACAGGTTGTGTCAAGGAGAGAGGGAGTGAAGTGTGTGTATATATCTATAGATCTCTTAGCTTTTCTTTAGGTGAACTAGTGAACTATTTGGAGAAATTCTGAAATGTAATTGCTTACAATATAGAGGCTTAAACTCTACTTTTTTTTTCCTTGATATAAAGTAAGTGAAGACACAGAAAGCTAACTAAATGCAAGCTGGTTTAATACAGGATTGCAGTCTTGTATTAATGCACAAAACCCAAGGAAAGATGGCTGGAACTGTCATAGTTGAGACATGGGATATTTGTCATGCCCTAGAAAACTCTGGTACCACACATCCACTGTTTGTGACGCAGTTTTTCTTCCTTCCTAGGCACTAAGGAGAAAGAGAGGGTTAACCTTTATGTTTATTTGCCTCTTTCTTTGGACAGTACATCAATGGCCACCAGGGGCTGAAGGTTCTCCCTGCATGTGAGATAAACAACAGGGCACCCAGCAGAACAAACATCTTCTGCCAGATATTGCTGCTCCCAAGGAGGCCCTGCAGTACAGGAGGCTGTACAGGCTCATTTTCTGAAGAACACAGGAGAAATGAGACAGATAGCCTAATGACTTGCTGGAAAGGCAGAGCATAACAGAGGCTCTGTATTCAAAACCAAAATGTGTTTAGTGGGTAAGCTCCCTGATTGAGAAGGACTTTGCTGAAATCATATCCTGACTGAAATTATCTCAATTCTGCAATCCAGATGACTTACAAATGCCAAATTGTTTTACAGACAGTATCTTCCAAGCTGTTATTCCCTGGTAATTGACTGACTTTTCCTTTAAGGAGTTAACTCCTCATTCTGGAATGGATCTAGTGTCTATGATGGGGTCACTGAGTCAAGGAGAGGCACTAAATCTGGTTCCCCATCACAAGAGTTCTCACCTGAAAACTCTGGTTCTCAGGGGCACCAGAGGAAGCTGGGTATAGGTAAATTGAAAATGTCCTGGGCTCACTGCAGGAGGGGGTGAGGGACCTTTAAAGGTCCCTCACAACCCAAAGCATTCCATAATTCTAAATATTTCCAGCATTTGGTAATGGCACAAAACACTTCAAGAATAAAACCCAACTGTCTTCTGGAACTAGAAATTAAACACTGGTTCTACTTGCAATCTCATTTTCAAATTAGCAGTGTAATAATCTCTGCATCCCAACAGATCTTTCTAGGAATTTTCAAACATCATCTAATGAGTAGGTTATGGCATCTTAATTTCCATCCTGCGGGGTCCTCCAAGCAGACCACCCACCTCCCAGTGGCCACAAACTGCTGCCAATAGGAACAGCACTGGAGCTGAGAGGTGAGCAGGAGCAGCTGCCCTGGCCTCAGATTCTCTTATGAAGGGAGATGTTGCCATTTGGATTAACTCTTACTTAACCTTTAAGTTAGCTGATGGAAAGAAGCCACAGAAGAGGTGAAAAAATTACTGAGAGTTGTGACTTACATCCTCTCTGGGCTTTCTTTTCCTCACAGCTGAGCTGCAGTGTCAGTGAACTTCACCAACAGCCAGGTTGTAAACAGACCATCTGCTGGTGTACATCTCTGCAGCTCCAGGGACTGTTATTTGCACCAGAAGGTGGTTGAGGCTATCATGTTTGCTCAGCCAGGCTTAAGCCTCCTAAAAGGTCAGCTGATGAAGAGCTTCTCAAAGTCTTCCAGCAAAAGGAGTGAAATCAACACTATTGGGGTCTCTAAATGTTAGTTATACAACATATCCAGAAAAAGCATGAACTTTTCTCACTGCCATTCAACTGAGCATGAACTGTACAATAGTGTTTCAATTTCAGCAAACTGAATCAACTGAGAAAGAACTGTGCTACAGTCAGCACATAATCTTTATCTACAAATCATAAACTACCAGTGTGTCCAAAGAAAAAAAAAAACATTTCTGTCCTATATCCATATTATTTGTCCCTTGATTCTTAATCAGAGGTTTTCAACTGTGAACTCCAGACATTCCAACCCTTCTTTTCCATACATTGTCACCTCTCCTGCCCTGCCTCTCCCTCCTGAAGAGCCTGTAACCATCCAAAAGGGCTCTCCAGCCACAGGATGCAGCCCACCAGGTTTCACTTATGCCAGTGGGACTGGGCCAAAGCCTTGAGCTCAGAACCACCCTAATTACAGCAGAGCACTTACTGCTCCCAGTCAGTGGCCAGTATTCCACTGATCACCAAGGTGTAAGCCACAATCTCCTCTGGTGTTTCAAAGTTGCATTTCCAGTACATTCCTCTCCAAGGACAAAAATCTACTGCCCATCTGTACTGCAGCAGCTCCTCTGAAGGGGCCAAGAGATGAGTGCACTCAGAAAGGTGAAACACAGTCTGGAACCTGTCAAGATTCCACAACATCAGAGTTCAGGTGCAAGAGGAACACCTCACCCCCAGTGCTTGCTTCTCTGCCACGTGCAGCAACCACACACAAACACACCCTTCAGGCCAAGGCTTTTGCAGCTTTTTCCTTTACTGTATTTTCTTCTTGTAAAAACAGTTTTGCCATCCCCATTTTTTCTGCGCACTCATGGAAATCAGGAATAGAAACTTTCCTGTGAGGCAGCCTTATTAATCAGCCTTGCCTTCAGGAGAGTTTACTTGGTACTTGGCCTGTTGCAGCAGCCACAGCACGTGTGGGAGGTGGCTTAGGGCACCTCCTCCTGTCTTTTCAGACACATGGATTTCAACCCATTAATATATTTCAAGCCATATGTAGATTAATATATATATGGTCACATGCACTTCCATAATATGGCAAAACATTACTTAATAAACACACCCCTCAAAGTGACATCATTAAATACAGGAGAGCAAAAAGTTGTCCCTGGCACAAAATAGCCTAAGGAAAAACAAGGTCCATCCAGCCCAACAGCCTGTCACTGCAATGTCCAAGAGCAACTGCCTAGGGAAGCATGGGAATGCAGAGTAATCTGAGGATAATCAGCTGAGGCAGTTTTCCAGCCTCCAGCAGGACTGGAGGGATTTGTAGAGACATACTGAACCACACACAGTCTATTTCTATTTAATATGTGAAAGCATTTTTTCTGTAAATATGACCACCTAGTTTGTTGTTTTGTTTTTTTTTTTACAATTGGAAACTTCTGGAACCTACAACACCTTGTGGTATTTTAGAGTTTTACCACTAATTTAGTGAAGAACAACCTTTCTTTTTTGACCCAGAGCCCTTGAGTTTCATTTGGTTCCTGTTGGATGCTGACCAGGAAGATATCTTCACTTCCCAGTTTCCTAGACTTCTTCAGGCATTTGTTCAGGAGAGTCCCATTTGTTTCCTTTATGGAGCCTGTTCAGTACATTTGATTATTTAGGCTGCACTTTTATGAGCCTTTTCCTATTCTGTTGTAGCTTTATGAAGATGGAGCTATAAGCAATATTGAAGATGCAGAAGCACCATCACGCAATGTCATAATTATGTTTTCTGGTTTATTTTCATTCCTCTTTCTAAACCCAAGCAGACCCAGTTTGTTTTGATTTTTTTTTTCCCTGAAGCCTATGGAGAATTCTGCTAATCTTTCTTACCCTAAATCTTGCTTCTGAGTTATAATGCTCAACTGAAAGAGGAGCTCAGAACTACTCCTCCTCCCCCCGCTCCCAAATACTTCACATTTCATTTTTCTGCATTTCACCTGTTACTTTTATCACTCACAAGATCACTGGGCTTTTTTATGTAGCCCTTCAGTCAGTCCTCACTTTCCCTGTGCCAAAAAACGCAGCACCTCCAGTGAAACCTGCCACCTCCCTGCTCCTTTTGGGTCACCTGGGACACATTGAACAACACAAAACCCACCACAGCCCACTCTTCCTACTGATGGCCTGTCTATAGGAAAAGCTACATTTATTTTTACACTCATTTCCATGAGAAGTCCTCATCCTAAAGAAAGGCTCTGGAACAGAACTTGTCCTCAAACTCCTCCACAGTGAATGAAAAAGCAGAAATCATTGACAGGGTGGTCTGGCATTTTATGAGCTTGGTTTGGTTTTGTACCACAATCATCTACTTAGTCTCTGGTCTTCCTGGCAGATTTCCTCTTCCCTTGCACTTCAGGAAAGTGAGGTGTTTGTGTTGTGCTCCCTCACAGGTTTTTCCCTGTCTGCCTTGTTTCTATGCTTTATATATCCATAGTGTACTCTTAAGTACAACCTGCATTTAGGCCCATATTGAAAACACCACACATTTTAGCAGTACAAGTGCTGAGGTCTCAGGGTTTACACCACCATAATAGTCAAAGGAAAAATATGTGAAAGCATCACCAGGAGCAGAATTAGACCTTTAATATATGAAGCTTTTAAAAACAAAGCCAAAACAAATGAAAAACCAACAAAAAAAAAAACAAACTTGGAGATTACCTCAAAGTGATTAACAAAATATCAAGGGAAAAGAGACATATTTATGGGAAAACATAGTATTTGACATCAGAGAAGAAACAAAAAGGAATCAGCCTGCTGAGAAAATGATCTGCACATATATTAACAGAAACTATTGTGACTCAAAATTGAAAGAATCAGGGCAAAAATGACAAAAGAAATTATCACCAAAGCTTTGCTATTCAGTCACTGAAAGCAGATACAGAATCCTGAGAGGAAACACAAATCATGCAGAAGATTAGTACTTATCAGACCAGAAGGAATATATACTGCCTAAAATGACAACGTAACAACAGATAAACATTTTGCTGTACTACACAAGTAAATGGATTGTAGCAAACAGCAACTTTCAATATGACAACCCACAGCCAACAAGCAGCAGCATCTTTGTTTTCACGTGGGAATTAAGAGCTGCCAGTGCAATAAAGTCTGTATTGGAAAACTGAACACCAATAAAAGGTCATACTGGCAAACTATCCTGGTTATTTTGGAAAGAAATGTAATTGTCTACATCTCAGAAAATGAAACTATGTATGAAAAAAGTGACCTTATTTTATACCGAGTGACCACAGAAAGGAGGAAAAGTAAGCCTATTAAAATAATTCTTCCTACTGCTGGATCTTCTTTAGAACATTGTGTATTTGGCATTAATATTTCTGGGGTTTTGCTTTAATCTTTCTAGGAAACTTTTTTAAGAAAGACAACTGTTGCAGCAACTCTCTTATTAGAGGGTAAAAATGGGCAAAGACACAGACTCCTTGTTTATCCCAGCAGGAACAGGGCCCTGGTTTATTCCCCTTTCCAGCTCAGCCATCCTGACCCCAACCATTCCCTGACTCTGCCTGCAGCGGCTCCTGCTGCAGGTTTCCCCTGCAGCCTCTGACTGCTGCTCATTCCCTGCTGAACTCTGCCTGCAGGGATCAGTTTGCAGGCTCTGAGTGCAGCTTTTCCCCAGCCAGACTGTGACTGCAGCTTCCAAGCACAGCTCTGACTGCACACCCACACTGACCTCACTGCAGGGATTCTCTCTCCCCAGGATCCTGCTCCAGGATTCTCTCCTTCCTGCTCCTCAAGGTTCCTCCTCCATGCTGATCCCCCCTCAGCAGCTCAGCCCCTCTTTCATCTCACTCCTCCTTATTGGGCACAGCTGTGGCTCATCAGGGGCCAGGCTGTGCTGGGTAATTAACACAGCTGTTACTGAGCAGGGCTGAGGTCACCTGTGTTCCCTTCTCCTACAGACAACCACATACTTAATACTTGCATTTATCATGGTTGAACAGTAACTTGCTTTTTGTTTTCCTTCCTAATATAACTCTCCTGAAGATGCACATGTGGTGATAACACAGAGCATTCTTCAATGCTGCTCAGCAATTACAACAGCAAAGTGGCTGGTTTACAGCTATTAAGAAAGCAGGAACACATTTAATTACAGAGATAGTTATCTTGGATTTCCCTGTAAAAGAGGCATTTCTGACCAGGGTGCTCTAGTGGAATGACACATTCATTCTGCTTTACCACCTCATTCAGAGTGCAGGCATCAGTAAATCAGAAAATTAATTGTGTTGGAACCCAAGGTGGGATTTATGATGCCATGTGAGGTGATACTTGGCTACATTTGAGTGCACACCACCATAAGATACTCAAAACACACCCCCAACCCCCTGCCTGAAGAGGGGGCTGTAAAAGGTCTGCACCCAAAGCACAGGAACAAGGAGGAGCAGCCCATGCCTGTGTCACCAGGGAGTGTGACTGTGGGGAGGGATGCCCCATAAGCTCTGAGGGTCCAGCCCTTGAGAGTTGGCTGAATAATAATCAGCGAGACAGCATGGTCGAGAGTGTCTTGAAAAATTAAAAGAGTTTAATAAAATAACTGAAATGCTTCAAAATAAAATACAAAAGCCAAGCACAGTGAAAGCATAGACCCTTCACCTGCTACAACACCTTGAGAATGCCCCTGGTTCCTTTGTTCTGTCCCCTATTCTACTTGATGGCCGAGGATGGGCCTATTGGAACTCTGCCAATAGAAAGGGGTACAAGCTTTGACAAACAGCAACAAGTCCAACAGGCATTTCTCTCCTGTCATTCAGCCAGCTAACAAAAGAAAAAGAACTTTCCAGTAAAACTTCCTAATATAGAAATGCCCACTCAGGAGTGGGGGGTGCATTACTACATGTGATCCCAGCGACATCAGAGATCTTGTGCCTATCAACAACCCATGACATGCCACAAAGACTTAATTCCACAAACTACAGCAAACAGCAGCAGAACATTTATATTTAGATTTTTTAGCCCCATCATTACTTCTGTGCTTTCCTGGTTTCACTAGTAAGCAAACCTCATGCCACGGAGGATGGCAGCTACTGTCATTGCTTAAAAATAACAGAATTAATACTACTTATAAATAGAAAACTGTGAGGTTTCACCCCTGATAATACATTTCCCGCTTGTGGTTTATCTGGTATTTTTTAAAACCATATGGGAAAACCTACTGTTGCACAAGATCAACAACAGCATATACAAACAATCAAATGTGACATCTCTGAGGATTCAGGAATTACAGATGGAGATTAAAGAATTCCAGGTGCTACTACATCATTGGTTTTCAAACAGAACATAATCAGTCAAGATTCTGTAGTTTTTTAATTCAAAAATTTAAAAAAAGCAATAGCATAACAAAGTATATAATAATATAATAATGGTATAACAAAGCAAGTCTAAAAAGTAACTGGGGTGAATCCTAAAATAATTCTTGCTGTAATTTTTTATCCATAGAGAAATGTAGGAATTAAAATTTAATTGGAAAAAAAAAAGAAACAACCCACAAATCAAAAATTTCTGCAGCTGAAACATTAAGGTTAAATCCCTGTCAGTTTACAGGTATCCATTACAGTCCTTGCTTAGATTTAAGAGATGGGACTTTGCCAGGAAGCTGGCATATAACCTGCCAGTGGAAAATTGAGTTTCATCAGCAAAGTTAATTACAGCTTCTCTAAAAAGATAATTCTTGAAGGTTCTTGCACTAATGTCCACCTGTAACTTTATCAACTGCTATCAAAGTTTATCATCCCAGTAAGAGGATGTTTCAGGGACAGGTTCCCTGCCTGAGGGAGCCCTGAGCACAGCAATAAACCAGCCTTGAAACAGAGAAGTGAACTAAAGGACTTGAACTAGAGAAGTGCCAGACCAGCCCCCAGAATAATGCAGTCTGCACTGCACAAAAATACACCAAATTGAAAGCAAAAAGGTCTCATAAATGGGATTTAATGGCATGCATAGAGGCAGCAGACCCTGCACCAAGAAACTGGGCTGAAATAGAACAGCCAGGGAGCTGGTGGGGCTCCCCACACACCACATCAGTACAGAAGGGAATCAGGGGCTTGGGGGCAGATGGAAGAGGCCAGGGAAATGGGTGGATTACAGCAGTCACAGAAGTTTTTAATAATCTGGACAGGATTAGGCAAAGTACAGAGGACAACCTGCACGTGGCAGCACTGTGTTTGGTAGGAAATACAGCTTCAGCTCATCCAGGCAGTTCTCAAGCTGTTCTCACTGCCAGATTTCAAAGAGCAAGGAGAGATCAAAAGGGAGGTGGGATGTGGCAGAGCAGTGTGACAAAACCCAGGGAGCAGCCCCCCCTCACCCTGTCCTGGGATGTAAAGGTGCTGTGTCCATCCAGGACCACTCCCTGGGAGACACTGCACAGCCCCAGGATTCCTTCCTGAATTTAATATAAACAAACCTCTGTTTGGAACTCTCCAAGATAAGCAATTCACAACCAGCAGGCACTCAGGAGAAATGATCATAAACCAAAGCCCTGCTCAGAGCTGTATTTTCCTGAGATCAGCTGACAAAAACAAATTGGGAAGTTATGCCTGTTTGTGAAGCAATGAGATACATCTGATAAATCTGTGTGTGTATCACCATCTCCTTGATAATACAAGTGAGTATCAATTTAAGTTGACAATTACATTCTGATTTTCAGCAGGACTCTGAGATGTGCCACGCTCTGTATCAGGCTTGGAGAGATGGATGCAAATAATGCAAGGTGCATGTCCTGAAATGTAACTTTTCACTTAGAGTTCTCTGGAGTGCTGCTGTTCTGCCCCATGGCTCAGCCTGGCTCACTGCTGCTGAGCACTTCACCAGAGGCTGCCCACCCAATGCTCCCCCTGCCAACAAAAATTAAAAAACAAGAAGGCAAAAGAGGGTGAAAGCCCATTTCTGCATCTCCTGCTACTGAATGATGTAATAACTCTTTCAAGGTCAAAGACTGTTGGTGGAGTCAGCTGGAGCTTGTGATATACAGCAAATCCCACTTTACTGGGCCATAGTCCACCTTCTGTTACTCATTCTAAGATTCCTTGTGACACTATTTCTTAGGTAGTTTTTCATTTCTTTTAAGCACTATAGTATAATCATTTTCAATCACTTAAAGGCCATCAGAACATCATGGCTGGACACAATGGGCAGTGAGTTGCCCAACCCAACCCTTCTGGGCTGTGCCAGGTCCCTCTGCAGAATTTGTACACTTTCCTACACAATTTCCTATTCAGTGGATGTTTGCATGTCCTGTAAAATTTAGGAATGCTGCAGAGTACTGAGTGGCCTGATTTGTTTTGCTGTTGTTGTGATCTGACAGAATTCTGACTTCCATACTGAACAATTTTTGAAGTCAAATAATTAATTTTTTTTTTTAAATCACAAGAAAGCTGGGGTTGGAAGGGACATCCAGAAGTCTCTCATTGTAACAATGATTTGACACAAGTCGTTCCCATCTGTAAATATTTCCCAATAGGCAGAAATTTGTCTTTCTTGAAATGTCTGAGATGACTGTCTCAAGCCTCAACACCTCTGCAGATGTCACCCAGTCACAGAAAATGAGCAATACTACCAATAACACAGAACACCACCACCCAGAAAGTTATGGGCCAGGCTCATTACACAAGATAATGAAGAATGTGATGTACATCTTCCAGAGGCAAGATTTTACACAAATGATTCATGGTATGAGTCAATATTCATGTCCTAATACTGAACAGTTTAATCACAGGCCAGAACAGGATATCCAAGCACAAAAGCAGGTACATACTTTTAATTATTAGAAACATGATTGCATTCTCATGGTTGAATTATCTCTATGTGTGGTGCAAGACAATCATCCTCCAGTGTGCACTTTAGATCATCACTGAAGACACTTCCATGGAGAACAGTTTGCATCGAGTAAAATCTTTCTGTCGATACAAAACAGAATGTTCTTCTTGAATATTAACCCCAGGAGTTTATCTTTGATTCTGCTTTCTATTATTCTATTTCTATTATTATCTTAACTACTATTATTCTTACTGTGTTAATATTATAATACTAATACTAGTAATAATAGTAATATTTCTTGATAGTACCCATTGCCGTATGCAGAACAAAAGGGAAATCTCTCCCTGGTAGAAACTCTGCTCTATGGCATGCCAACATCACCTCTAGCAGGCACATCTGATCTCCCATGCCCATATTTTAATGGAGCCAGAAACTACAATGCATTACTGCAGCCACCAACTAACATATTGTCTGTCAGGCAGAGGCAAAAGTGTATCAGCAAATAGTAACTCATATGACTGCTGCTAACAGGTCCAACACATTAGAAGCAATTTAAAAAAAAAGGAAAAAAAGAGGCAGTTTTGAATTTATGGAATTTCTGTTTCATTGGGATTCCCATCTCCCTGGAGGGCAGAATTTCTGTATTTCTATTGCCAGTGCCTGCTCCAAAATGACATCAGTGTCCTGTTTGCTGATGCTCTGATCACACAGCAGCTCCTCTAATCACCAGAAGAGGCTGACTTTGTAGCTGCCTGTGCTGGCAGCTCAAGCTGAGAGCTGGAGAGACAAACAGCTAAACTGACAATGGCAGGCAGGCAGGGCATTGATTTTGCTCCTGACAAACACTGTTACAAAGATCACAGCCAAGAGCCAACCAGCTGATGGTGTGATACCTGTTAAAAGGAAAAATAAAATCTCCCAAAGGAGAGCACTCCTTCCCAGCAGGGACTTTGCAAGATGAGAGGAGTCCGTGTGAGTGGAGGGAGGCACCTCTCAGAGCCACGGGAGGGGTTCTCATTCTCTCACTGCTCTCCCTCTAGTGCAGAGCCAGGAATCCCAGCCCCAAAGGGAGATCTGTCACCCTGCCAGCCCTGCCCCTCCTCACAGCCCTGAGGGAACACTGAGGCACTCCCAGGGCTGGCTCTGCAGGACAGAGGCACTCCTTACATGCCCTGGTAGAAAGGGGGAAAAGTGGCAGGAACACCCCCAGGAATGGGTGTCCCCAGGACAGCCCTATTGCACCAGCTGAAGAGGTGCTGTGCCACTGTGGGAAAGTGGATTTGTAGAGGATTCTCAAAGCCTGACAGAAGGCTCACATAGTTCTTGTGCATCTGTATGCAAAGTCTGAGATAAGAAATGCTGACTTAGAAAGGCCATTCAATAGGACAGACATTGCTGAGACAGAAATGGAACTGGTAACAAGTTTCAAATGATGACCTTGCAAATAGGTATTTTGGAGAAATAGAACTATGAAAGATGCATTGTAGTGGGACCCATGAGGGGTATTTTTAGATGATTGGTTTAAAAGCATTAGCAGCATTGGGTGACAAAATCTGGTAGGCCAAAAAACGCTTCTAATGTATTGTAATTATGAAATAGCTTAGCTTCTGATTCTGATAGCCTGAATTATAACATCTGTACTGTCTCACCCTTTACATGAAACTGAAAATGGAATAAAAGCCTTTGAAACACCTCTCAGTGTCAGAAAAAAAGGGACAATCTGAGATGCCATCGATAGCTGAGTCAGGCACAAAACCTCTCCAGCTGGGCTGAACTGTTCCTGCAGTCAGTGCTGGCAGCCCAGGACACCCCGGTGCTGAGAGCAGGGGGGAGCAGAGGCATCACAGCTCAGTTCTCAGCTAACAAGTTGTGTGCTGCAAGAACAACCTGGAAAATGTATTTTTATTTGTAGTCTGAACAAAGCTGCTGTGCATATCCCTGAGCAAAACACAAAGCAAGTCCCTGAACCACTGCCATGCAAACCTGGCTTCCAGCAAAATGTAAAATGCCCTAAGGCATTCATTATCTTACTAGCAGAAGAAAGAAAAGGCATTTTATAGACAGCTAATGTGTGCCTAAAAATACATGCATATTTCAGTCACAATTCAAAATGTTGCTTTTGTTGTCAGAATTATTCATAAAATGAAAATCTGATACTCTCAGCATACGTGAACTCTGGATTCATTTTACCAATCACTGCCGCTGTCAAATCTTTTATCTCAAAAACGACATGCAAGATATTTCAAACTGAGAGAGAAGATGTGTGCTAATGTCTTTACAAACAATTTGATTGGTGTTAACCTCTTTGAAATGGGTCTTAATGTCTCTGCTGATTTTGGGCAGCAGGTTTGTTACCAGGCCCGGGCAGTTCGGCTCCTGAAAGAGACAAATGGGTCAGCACAAGCCTGATCCTCTGAACTTTGGGGGAAAATTCAAGGGGGACTCCTGTTCAAGGGGGAATCTGTGGGAAGCAGTTTGGGAAGGCTTTGCCTTCCCAGTGCTGAACCACTTAGATGCCCATGAATCTGTGGGCCCAGATGGGATCCATCCAAGTGATGAGGGAGCTGGCAGAGGAGCTTGCAAAGCTGCTCTCCATCATTTACCAACACTCCTGGCTCACTGGTGAGGTTCCAGGTGACTGGAAGCTGTCCAGCATGACTCCCATTCACAAAAAGGGCGGGAAGGTTTTGGAGCAGATCATCTTGAGTGCCATCACACAGCACCTACAGGATGGCCAGGGCATCAGAGCCAGCCAGCAGGGGTTTAGGTTGTTTGCCCAAGCTGGTCTCCTTTTATGACCAGGTGACCCTCCCAGTGGATGCAGGCAAGGCTGTGCATGTTTCCCATTGCACTGCAGCAGGGCCTTTGAGCCTGTCTCCCCCAGCACTCTCCTGGAAAAGCTGCAGCCCACAGCTTGGACAGGAGCACTCTCTGCTGGGTTAGGAACTGGCTGCATGGCCAGGCCCAGAGAGTGGTGGGGATTGGCGCTGCACCCAGCTGGGGACAGTCACCCCTGGTGCTCCTCAGGGTCTGTGCTGGGGCCAGGCCTCTTTAGCATGTTCATTGATGATCTGGATGAGGGGATTGAGTCCTCCACTGGGAAATTTGCAGATGACTCCAAGCTGGGAGCATGTGTCGATCTGTTGGAAGGTGGGAGGGCTCTGCAAAGGGACCTGGACAGGCATTAGAGACCAGGTAGCACCTGAGCAGTGCAGGTGTAAACCCTTCACTCAGGGAGCCTACCTGTCTGTCTCAGGAAGTACCAGGAATGAGAACACCTCACCAACCTGCACTGGCAAGAAAAGGCAAACTCTCTCCCTCAGTTTAGTACCTGTAGTACCTTTGCTACCTGCTCATTGTGAATCCCTCTCCATTTCCATGCCTGGCTTAGAGAAGAGATTGACAGTCCCTAACTCCCAGTTCAGGTGTGTCTCCAGACCAGCAAGACTTCATTTGAAAGCCTGGTCACCCATCCCAGTTCAGTTTCAGCTCCAATTAGATAATCAGTTGGCAGGACCACACTATTGATATTTCCCTCTCTCATCTGTCACTGGGAATGAAGCAAACAAAGAGTTTTGATTACAGAACAGCTAAAACTGCTGAAAAGCACAGCTGGACAAGTTCATAACAAATAAACCTGGCTATTGATATCAAACTACCTGGATATCTCTGTCTCAGCAAGTCTAAGGGACAGCAGCTGCAGGGGGATAAAAGCATTTTTGACTGCCAGGCTCACAGTAGCCTGACATGCTTTGTTAAGGATCAAGGCTGGTGCTTTCCATACCATGTGTGCACCTGAAATCACTACAAACCTTCCTGAAACTGCTGCAGAATCAAGACCAGGAGGGAGAAAAGTAAATATGAAGGAAAAAGATTGAACACAGTCAAAGAATAAAAAATAGAGAGAGAGAATGATATTATTTCACTGGCATGATATTAACACTGTCGTTTCTCAATGGATAGCAGTAGCAATATTGAAGGACAATAAAAGGCTTAGTCTGAGGTTTCTTTTTAAATGTGAAATATCCTAATATATTATGTATCCAGGAGAATAATCCAGAGCCCTAGCAGAGAGGTTTATTCAAAGACCTAAAATGCACCCTATTCTAAGTTGGAACAAAGCTTCTAAAGACAATGTTAAGCAAATTTCTGAATACAGAAGCCATGTATTCTTTTCAGAATACTCATTCAGAAAAGCTGTTTGATTCAGTGGGATTCTCCTTTCATTTTTACCATCTTCTTTTTTAAACACAGCTATGTATTCCCACGTTTTAGTTAGCATTTCAAACTTTCCTGTTTCCCATCGTTTCTGTAAATGGTGGGTACAGAGCCTGATTACAACCATACTATTCACAGTGACAGTGGTACTTATTTACTGAGAATCATGTCTGGGCTTCTATTTTATCCTCCCATTCATTAAAAATCAAACACTTAAGAAAATGGTATGTACCCTATTATTTTTCCTTGCATTCTTATTTNAAGGACTGAGGAAAGACTAGAAGATTTACAAAAAAAAAAAAAAAGAAGTAAATCCTCTGTTATTTACTGTAAGCACTACACAAACTGACAGGTAGGGAAATGAAGCTGAAAATGAGGGGGCTGTAAAAGTTCCCCCAAAACCCCAGGAAATTGTTTATACACAAGCCTTGCCAGCAGACTCTCCCATGCTGCCTTGCACTGACTGTCCCTGCTATTCCCATATATTAAAGGGATCTCACCATCAGCATTTGGGAGCAGGGTTAGACACACTGTGAAGGCTATGGAAAAAGTGACTGCAAGTGTCTGGCTCCTTTTTTAGCATTATGTCCTATAAAATTGGCTGGAATTAAGTAGTTTATAGGGACCTGGAGTAGCAGCATTGTTATTTTTCCTGATTAACAGGAATGCTGCCATCCCTCTAAAGCCTTTCCATCACAGCTGTACAAAGCACACGGTCACCAAGCCAGCTCAGCTCCCCCCTCCTTTCTAAAAGGAAAATAGTGATTTCACTTAACTCTACCAGACAGTTTTATAGCCCAAATGAAATGGAGTGAAGCCCAGACAAGCCCATCTTTCCCCACTGCCCCTTGGGGCTCCTTGCAGCAGGATTTTGGAGGCAAAGGAGGAACAATCTGAGGCTGGGTGAAGAGAGGAGGTGTGGACATCTCTGTCTGATGCTCTGCATCCTTATCACTCAAGGAAAAGAAGGTTAAAAAAATATGTTTCCTGCAGACTAGATTAAAACAGAGCAATCTCTCATCTGCACTCTACCATGTTTTTTCTTTAATAAAACATCCCTCCTAACTGTAAGGTTGTTGAGAAGAAGGAGGTGTACACAGCCTACTGTGTCCTGGGGAAATTGTTTCCTAAATTGCTGTTATGGAGCTCTCAGGTCTCAGGGAAGAAAATGGTCATCCAAATATATTTGAAAGTCCATTTTCCAAAATTGTTGTCTTTACTCAGTTTGTTGCTTCCTCCTTCCTATGTGAATGTCAGTGCACATCATTGAGGGCTCCTGGTAACCTTGGCAACCCTCACATCACTGGCTCAAAATAAGCCCCTTTAAAGCAAAGTGTAGTCACTGCCAAGACATTTCCCAATGCTGACATATTTCAGGCCACAGTGCTAAAGGAAAGGACTCCTCTCCAGCTGGAGCCAGTCAGGTGTTCCTGATCTGGTCCTGAAAAGGCTCATTTCCAATTTCCTCTTTCCTCAGTGCTTCCAGTGGCTCAGCCTCTGAACCCACACTGGACTTGGATGTGTTCATGGGGTAATAAACCATGCACTAAACCCACAGCTGACACTAATTTGAGCAATAGAGCTCTTGATGATATTTTTTCTTTTGTCTAATTAATTAACAGAAGTGACAAACCAATTCAGTTACAGGAAATAATGAACAAAAGATCTCAGATAATTAACCATTAACTCAATGGAAAACCATTATTCCTTCCACGATGTAAATTGGTTTATAAATTTCAGGGCCCAACAGTACTGCTTTTCATCAGTCCTTGAGCGCAACAACTTGCAGGGCAAACCCATTAGATGATATATCAAGGCAAAAAAGCCTCACATGATCAATTCATTACCCACACTCTTCCTACAGAGGCATAATTATACTAGAGCTCTGTGACTAATTAGTAAGTGAATTCTGCCTTGAGAGAGGTTTTTTGTGAACAAATTGTTTGTTAGGTGACT
>VZUA01001206.1:12450-23864 GCA_013401035.1 Horornis vulcanius | reverse complement strand
AAAAACCTCCAGATTTTGACTATTCTACCTACAATATAAGTACCTGACAATCTGAAGTAATTCTTTTCAAAGACAGCAAAAAATTATGAGCTTTCCTATTTAAGCACATCAGTTGACTTCCTATCTTCCTATTTATTTCAACTGTTTGACAAAGCTTGAGAAAGAACAAAACCCAATACCAAACCACTCCCACATGCATACTGAAATATAGCAGAAGTTTTGGCAATACATAATAAAAGGAAAGCAGAAAGATAGTAAACCTAACTTTGTTTACAAGCTCTATAGCTATGAATGCTAAACTTGACTTTAACACATGAATGAATACAAAGCAACAACACAAACTTCTAAAAATAAAAATGGCAATGCAACCAGAGCATATAGGTGGAAACATGGGAAGGATACAAAACTAATGCTCTCATAACTAAAAACTAAAAAGAAGTCTTTTGGTATAATTCATCGTACAATCTTGCTTAAGGACATACAAAACTCCTGAAAGAGGAAAAAAAGTCCAACCTCATCAAAAAAGCTTCAGATTTGACAGAAAATTTCTTTATATAGGCTCCTACTCAAGCTTGTCAGGACAATCAGAGGGCTCCCTTATACTGTGACTTTTCAGCTGGCTGAAAAGCTGAAAAATTCTCATCTGTAAGTTCTGCAGCATGCTTTTAAATGTCAAAAGAGACATACCAAACTAAATATTTGCTTTTGGTTTACATCTCTCCAGAAGAAAATGTAAACAATCATCATGGTCTTAAATGGCCCCCTAGGTAGCAACTACATCTTAGCCTTTGTCTTTTAGCATGACTCTTGTTCTGAGGCATTTGGAGGAGAAACAGCTATATACAGTCCTGTAGCATAAGCCCCAAATGGTTTGTGTCAGTTTGCTGTAATAATCAAAGCAATTTCTAATCCATGTAGAGTTTATGCTGTATTATCTTTCATAGTGTCAAACATACATATTAGAATTTTAATAGAAATAAAGTAACTGCATGCTGTTCAAAACTTGAATTTCACCCAATGGAGCAAACTTTGTGCCATTTTAGTATAATTTTTATGTCTGCAGCATCTGAGTTTGCAGCACTGCAAAAATATAAACCCAGTTTCTCATTCTTACTAATATAATCATCAGGTTTCACTTTTTAAAATCCACTACTAAATGTACCTACTGAAACCCCAGGCAATGTTCTTATAATTGTCTAATGTATACTATATGCTATATTCAATTTAAATAGGCTTCAATTCTACATAGTGTCACACTCAACCAGGCTAGTTTTCTGTAAATTTCTGATGTAACTGTGTAAACAAACTTTGCAGTTACTCAAGCACTGCAGAACTAACATTTATGAGGAAAATAAAATTAGGTCTTTACTATTCACACAAACAAAGCTATACACCTGATTAAGTGTATGTATAGGCTTTATTCAGCCTAGTATATAAAATGTAGCTCAAGAATTAGCAATGTTTTAAAGAGATTAGTACAGCAGAAAGATATAACAAACAAAATTAAAATATATTCAAAACTAAAATACACTCAAAGATAATGACATTTGATTTTACCTGAAAATTAACATCTTCTTTCTTAAATATTAGTGCTCGAACTTCATCAGGATCTCCATTAAATATAGCTTGAACCAATGGTGGCTGAAATGAAGAAAAAACACATCTTAAAATAAAACCCTATTTTAGGTTTTAGTGATGTTCATACAGTTTTTTTGATACAGGACAGAAACACAAGGTAATGACAAAAAAAATTTCCAGGCAGTAAAATAAAGAAACCAGCACCAGTATTTAGAATCAAAGAAATTGCAAGTTTTAAAAACCTCAAACGCACAGACATCCCCTAAGTCAATTAAATATATATGTGAAAAGAAAAAAAAAGGAGCTGAGAAGACAAGCTTATAACAGCTGAAAAGAGAACGCCTTAGAACAAAATTAGGGTTGTCATTACATGCTGCAAATTCTATACAGTATAAGCAAACAATCCCCTTTTACATTAGCAAGTGACTCAAGTTACTGGAAGTCTTTCACCTGTTTAGACAGAGTGGGAAAGCAAAGTGCATCAGATAAGTATGGTAACAAATTCACACTCACACATCTATTACTAAATATAGCAGGATTTCTTAGTAAGTAAGAAAAGCTGCTGAGGTATGCTAGCAAGATTTAAGTCAGTCACTTGACAGAATAAAATAAAGTAATAAAAGCACAGCCCCCAGTGTTGATCATTTCCAGAAAGTGCTAACTTGAATCTAACAGTTATACCAAGATTGTGAATTATGTTAATTTTTGTTTTAGCCTAGAATTGTTCTAGTTAGATATAATGATATACTCCATCAGTGCTCAAAATAAACACAGCATATTATTATAATATAATGATCACACCAGCTTCTAAATTGGTACTGCATAAATGTACTACTGAAGAGTGAGAAATGGAACAGGGAAACTCATTTACTTCAAATGGGTGAGTTTCCCCAAGCCTTCTAAAACCCCACTGCTGTTACACAAGAATCAAGACCTGTTCCTGCTGCACTATAAATAAGGTTACATGAAACAGAATGGACCCTTGCTAGCATAAATTCTACCACTAAGTTTCAGCATTTCCCATCTTTATTACATGCAGATTTTATCACCTTGTCTTGTTTCAATGTTGTAGGTATTTACCCCAATCTTAGGAATATAGCTGTTGGTATTTGAGACAGCATTATAAGCAGGAAATATGCCAACAAACAACATGCCTTACCAGCACATTTCCAGAGGGTGATGGATGTGCAGATACATTTTCCTGAGGTAAATTGGAAATAAATGTGGGAGAATCATCTTCCTCCTCCTCCAAAACAACAATACAGACTCGACTCATTCGATCCGTTTGAGGAAGCAAAAGCAAACAAAAAAAAAAGCCAGCAATGGTATTTTTGGAAGCAGACTGCAGGTATCGTAATAGTGACCATAGAGGAAATACTTTCACCTGTTTCACTTGCCCTCACAAACTTGTGAGTGCTAGTGCTGGTATCTTAGCATCTAGAAAGGGACATTGCAATCCCCTCTCACACTTCATTTTCCAGACTTAAACAACACGAGCTGTTCAAGACACTGCTGAAAAAAAGTTGTTCTTTATAAAATAAAAAGTCCCTAAGCATCAAAACCACAATAACAAAACTGTGGAACAGCTGACAAAAATATCCCAAGATCCAGTCCCATTCGAACAGCACTCACTGTCGCACACAGCTGTCCTTTCACGAGCAAATTTGTCTTTGTTAATGTCACAACTTCCACAGCGTCCTTCTACCCCCACAGTGAAGTCATTGTTGCAGAAGACACGACTGGGTCCTGCAGAGGACGGAACAAGGAACAATCGCCCCGAGAGAGACGGCCGCAGCTATTCCCACTCCTGCAAGGTCAGTTTAAATCAACCCTCCCAGGCTTTCTGGTGACTGAAAATAAACGCGCCTCCCGATCATCCTGCCATTCTGCAGCTTCCTTTCTCAATGTCAAAAACAGTCCAAACAGAAAAACACATCTCGGTTCCAGCTGTTATTCAGGACCTGCTCAGAGGAAAATAATTCTTTCCCATGCAAGAAAAGAACTGCAACGTGCAGCACGGCTGCAGCACATTTACATGCGATGAGTCAGACCACAGGGACAATGAACTCCTTGAATATTGCCGGCTGAATCCAGCAAAAGCAAAGCAGGCGGTGTTACTCCGTCAGGGACACGAGCAATGCGGAGCGTTCATTTTTCCCTCACCAGGCAGTAGCCGTGGCTTCTCCATCAGGGAATGCGTAAGGCAGAAATACTGTTGCGGAGGAATGCTTCAGCAAAACAAGCTAGCTACTGCACACAAAAGCTCCAATTACTGCCTTAGACGACTTCTGCAAAAGCAGTTCATCACTCAAGTGTTTCTTTTGATCACCATGTGAATGCAGTTCCCATGATAGTCTTCATTCAGATTGAGGAGGAGGAAAAATAAGGAAAAAAAATCAGACTCTGTACATCTTCTCTGAGCCAACTTCTTTATTCGAACATCTGTCACTGCGCCAACCTGATTCTCCTCTTCAGTTAGAGCTTCTGTTTATCACTTTTTTTCCTTGACAAATTAAATGATACAATCAGCAGATAGCGTTGTAAAGCTCCAAAAACAGCTTGGCTGTCCGGGTCGGCGGGAGCGGCGCACCAGCCACTGCCACGGCAGCGCTCCCCCTGAGCAGCAGCCTGGCGAGCAGCGACTGCAGCCTGGCAGGGTGAAATGCCTAGTAATGCTCACATGTCACACTTACCAGAGCACCCAGCCACCGCTCCCAGGGTAACTTCCTCTGGCACCAAAAAAACCGCGCCTTTTGCTTTTTTGGAGGGCAGTCTTTGCTCTCTGCACCAGCTCGGTGACTAACGCAGCTGAAAACGTAAAAATTCTATAACTGAAGAAAGAGCGACTGTTTAATATTTTCCACTAAAAGCCGCAAAGAAATGTGGTGTACTGGCTCTGCTGACTAACTACACTTTAGGCAGTAAACAATTCCAGCACTTTAACTGCTTTCATATGGCACTGGTCAGAGCAGCAAAACAGTCCTCACTTAACTCACTGAAGACAACAAATACCCCACATAAATCCTCTGAAAATTAAATAAAAAGTAAAATATTAAAGCAATTGGCTGACTATTAAAAAGCCAGCTATTTATGACCAAACCTGTGGGTTTTTTACAATTAGTACAAACGCTACCTCAACTTGAAAAAAATTACATCAAGTATAATTTAAATATAATATTATTAAAATATACCATAATAATGAAGTAATATACCATAATATGAAGCCCTACAACTTGCTGAATAAATACTTCAGCTTGAATCTGCCTAAATGGTGCTGGCTCGTGGGTGTATTATGTAAATGGCTTCTGTCAAAAGTTGCTGGATAAGCTTCAGTGTTACAGGAACAGAGGGAGGGATTTTGCTCCTGCTGTGCAGCATTAAGGCAATTCTGATGTCCTTCCGTGGCTGCTAAGAGCAGAATTTGTCAATGGTGAGCAAATTATAGCTCTTCAATAAAGTATTTGCACTCAGGTTTCACACAGGAATCCAGGCAGAGAAAGACAGGTTTAAATGGTGTGTAAGTGGGCTGGATATAAATAGACACACTGAATTCCCACCTTTGGGGGCCACAGGCAGGAAAAGCTTACATGAACTCTTTTGCAAAAATGTCTACAGTAGCTTTATTGCAACATAATAAATTGCTTGAACACATCCCCTTCCTCCTGACACTTAATGCAGGTGAAAGTTTTCTAAGTGCAAAAGAGTACCTCGGCCAAGGGCTCCCCGACCTCAAGAGTCCTGGCCTGGCAGAATATAGCACCAGATTCTGATTCATCATAAAATTTCAGATTAAATTTTCTCAAGACTAACAAATACCTTTTCAAATATATTCTGTTCATTACCTAGTATCTAGTTGTTTTGAAATCTCATACTTTTGGTTTTAATTACATAAAAGCAATGATTTGTACACCACACTGCTTTGTTCTAGCATTTCAGCCATTTATTAAAAAGCAACAACACAGATTCACATGAGAACATATGACAGCTCGTGTTCTTCCTGGCCACAGCAGAACTAGTTCTAATAAACTATGGACATCCTCAAAGCTCAGCTACTGCAACACCCTACTGTCTGCTATGGAACACAACAGCCACAACATAGAAAATAGCTTGCTTTCTATTTGTGAAAAATGCCCTAAAGAACAGACACTTTCCCTTATTTGCATAACTAAACATGCTTTAAAAAAAATTAAAAATCAGATTTTATGTGTAAAAGCAAAATACTGGTAAAATGCATACTCAAGCTTCGTATGATACACACACACTTGCTAGATAATGGTTTTCCAGCTAAGCCCATATGTTCAGTGTAAATGAACACTTTTCAAGAGTCAGTACATTTATACAGTAATCAAATGCCAAGGGTTCCATATGCTTTCTTTGGAACTACCAACTGGACACATTGCTAGATAGAGATAATGCGTAATTTAGTTCAAATTATCTGAAGGTAGTCCCTTTTTTACTTTTGTAATTAATGCTTCAAAGCCAGCTAAAAATTCAATAGTTACCTTAAAAAGTACACTTTCACACTCAGTTAATTGCAAAAATTCATAACATTGTTATTTACTCTGATAATTATTCTAGTGATCTTAGATATAATTATAATACAATTAATATAAACTACTTCCAACAGCACATTAACATATATCTCACCTAACATTGTACATTTTTGAATTGTGACATTACTACCGAGAGTTAAAAGCCAGCATGTCACAGTTAGAATTAGAAAGAGAACCAACACAACTGAGTCAATATTATATTGATTTCTATAGCAATTTAACCATGTAAGTAAGCAAAAACACCCTACTCATGATAGGGCTGTGTGTGCGTAATTGTGTCCATAACCAAAGGAAAACCCAGTTCTGGATATTTAATTTTTGCTCACAATTAACTGGCATTTCCGCCTTACATCCCCTTCAACCAAAAGCAGTGCCTTCACCTCAATGCAAACAGCATCTCTAATCACCACTTCTTTCAACTTCAAAAAACCATCCAAATTATCTTTTGGTGTGCAAAATGCAGTTTCTAATGTTACCTAAGAGGTCTTCTAAAAACCAAAAGCTGTTTAGAATTCTACTGTGAGAAACCAAACTAAGGTTTCAATTTTTCAGCAGCTTATCTAGACTAACAATTTTCTGTGTAGAGGAGTTAAGAGTAACAGAAAATGAAAGCAGAGTAAATTCAAGATGATTAATTTAAGCTTCTGTTCCTCAAACTAATTTAGGAATCACAACAGAACTTTGCGAAGGTATGAAGAACATTGCATCTCAAACAGTTTGTATTAAAAAAAAACTTAAAATAACTGAAGACAGCAGGTCATCACCATCCATCTTCTCCAAATGTCATCTATTTCCAATAAAAAAGCTTAAGAAATGAGAAGCAGGAAAGAAGGCTCAAAAATGGCCTAACTTAAAAAAAGAATGCCATGTCTATAGGGGCTTGAGTGGTGATCTGGTTACCTCCACAAGATCTGTTAGCAAAGTAAGATCTCCACACTTAACTCTCAAATTTAAGGAGTGCAATGAAGATATGCATTTTTGTGAAAAAAAAAAAAAAAAAAAAAAAAGGCTTTTTTGTTGACATGATAGCTGTAAGAAAAAAAAAGGTGCTGTAATTTTCAAACTACACTTGTCTTTATGTAAATCAGCTTTCAAGAGTCTTTAATGGGTGCATATAAAGAGAATATATTACAAGAATGCAATCTGCAGGTTAAAACACAGATGTCTGCCATCTACACTAGACATAAAAAACATGAACACTGAATCAGCTAAAAATAGCAACCTTTTCTATAGATCTGCCCTCTTCTCTAGGAACAAATGAGCAGAAGACTGTAGCAGCACTGCTGATGACACCGAAAACCAAAGGACATTCAGTATCAAAGAATCTACTCAAACAAAGATTTCTCTCTTGCCAATCAGCATTTACCAAGTGTTTTTTCTGGGCTGAGGTTAATACAACTGAGTTCAGGCAATATTTTGTATCACTAAAAATATCTAGGAAAGGGAAGAAAATCACTCTGTCAGGTTCCAGCAAAAATGAAAAAAACTTAGAACCAAGTTGTATATCAACTCTGCAAGGCAAATACCCAATCTGTGTATTCTTCAGAAGACAAAGACTGCCTTTAACAGCTACAGCTCTAAGTAAACAGGCATGCCCCAGTGCAAGCAGATTCTATCACATACAGACAGAGATGAGTGTTCTGCATCACCATAAGTTACAATACTTCTAGAATACTTCTCATGAGTCACTCATCTGAACTCCTCTGCTGTTTCCTCCCCACTCCTGAGGGAATGAGGTGGAGTCAGGAAAGAGAACAGTCTAAAGCAAGAAATTAGTACCTTTCTTCCCAGTTTTCTTCTGTTTGTTCCAGAGCATCTGCATCTGCAGAATAGTTTTAACCCCTGGACTCCACAATTCTTCTAAGGACAAGCAAAATAGCTCTGCTTGCACCTCATGATAACATAGGCAATTCCTACCTTTTTCTCATGCAATTATACAGCCTCTGTTAATCTAAATAACTATTTATTATTTAAAGAACATATTTTTGAACACTTGGCAATTAAAAAAATCCAGTATCCAAACAGCCATTTCAGCTGAAACTGAAACACAAATACAAAGAAGAAAAAAAATCCAGCACTTATTCTAACTTTTCTCAATTGGAGCAACACAAGAAAAGTTAATAGAAGAAATTCTGTGATTCAGACATAAACTTCAGTTGTATACTTAACACCCTGTAACATGTTAAAAATATCATCTGATCAAAGAGCAATAAAGCACCTTGAAAGTCTTAAAAGTCTATTAAGCAATTTTCTTTTTAAGATTTCTCTTTTATATGTCTGAACAATACACCTGCAGACAAACTCATGGCTGAAGGACCATATAGCCTTCGTAATACAAGATAAGTAAATATCTTAAATAATTATCTCTGGTGTCCAAAATATGGAGTCTAGCAATCAAACTGTGCACAGACCAAAACCCAGAAAAGCAAATGCAACTCCTTTTTTCTCTTAAAAGAAAGTGAAAATACGAGAGTCCTGCATCTTCCAACATGTCTTCTAGCTATGATAACACACTTTCCTTTTAGGCTAGATTTAAACTCACTGGCTGGAGGAGGTACCTTGTGCACTGTCAGTGTACTACTCTGCAATCAAAATCAACAATTCATTCTTACATTAATACACAGTAGATAACAGAAGTCCTCCAGTCTGTCTGAATTCACGGTCTCAAGGTACTTTGTAGAAAACGCATGTGCTCAGATTTATCAGCTGCACCCACCAGCAGCCACCTCTCTGTCCTTTGAGAAACAGAAGGCAGCTATTACATCCAACTGCTTTTCTAAATGACAACCACACCAGTCTGACAGTGGTATTGTCAGATTTGTGAAATTGACTAGAAGTCAAAACAACTCCTGTTTCAGGGAAGAGAGACCACAAAAAGGTGCACCTATCCACATATATTGTTGTGAATAGTTAAGGTAAGTTTGCATCCATTAAGACCAACAAAGATCTTGACAAACTACTATAGCTACTGTGGCGTGGACAGGTTTTTTTTTAGCAATTTTTCTCTTTGGGAGAAGGTAAGTGAAAGAAGATGACTTCTGTTGGAAAATGGAGATGATATTATCTTAAAATACCAGTTTAGTCAAATAGAGAAGGAGGCAAAACACTTCAGCATTTGATAAACCCACACAAACACAAAATTATTAGCTGTACACTTAAGGTTTTTGCAAGCATGACAGCTTTTAAAGACGTTTTCATAATACAAAAGGCAAGGCCCACAGGTTTGTTAAAATATTTCCACCTGTTGGCAGAGAAAAGGCAAAAAAGACACTGATAGAAGCAATTCTTCTAGCCTCCTTAGCTCCTTCCAGCTCAGATCATGTCCATGGCCAATTTTGGTTTTTGGCACTGAAAATGGCATCAATTTCAATAACAACCACAGTGTCCTTCCAGGAATAATTACTGAGGGCAGCAATTTCAGCTGTGCACACCAGCTCTAAAAGCAGAGTTGACGAAAACAAAACAAAAATCAAAGGCTCAGTCTCAGCAGTCCCTGTATGCTCTTTCACATGTCAACCACCCTCTCCCAGTACACCCAGCCCGTTGCTGGGAGGTGAGGCTGGACAGGCACGCCAGCAAGAGCAGAGCAAAAATAACAACCCAGACACAGTGGAAGACCAACCCACTGTCACAGCTGGCACTGACAGTCTGATGCAGGGAATGATGCTATTACATTTTCCCAAGGAAAAGAAACAGGTAGCTTGGCTGAAACAAATGAACAACTGCAGAATTCCTAATCATAGTTTTATATTGTCTATCACCTTGCTTTGAAAGTGTTTATATCAATACTGTACACATTCCTATAAATTAAAAAAATATGATCCTACTAAATTATATTAGTGCAGCTGGTAAAACAACTAAGAGAATTCCCTTTGGGCCCGCAGGCGCACACATATGCTGAGAAGAATTAGTACATCTCCTTTGATCTACTTTTCTACTGATCTATAGTCATGCTCAAGATGCACAGAGGAAGTGCTGATTTTACATATTTCCTCTTTGAAAATTTCTTCCTGCAATACTGTTCCCGCAGAGAAAAAAAAGAATCAAACTCATTATTCATTACAGAAAACGAGCCCACATCACAGAAGGTCAACATAACACTGCCTTATTTTTCACCATGCAATAGGTTTGCTCTTCCCTCTTCAGTAGGAATGAATGGGTTGGTGAATAGTATGGGATTCAAGGACAGACACTATAACACACAAGAGCACAACAAGCCTCTCAGAGACTGCATCCTTGAATACCAGAAATTCCTTGGGATTTTCTAATGTATGGCATGACAGGCTTCTTCTGTCCCTGATGCACTGTAACCAATTCTTTATGTTTTTATCCCAAGGAAAAGAAGCAATTCTCACCTGGCAGCTGCTCACTCAAAAAAAACTCTGAGTGTGATCTTTCATTCCTACATGGGAAAAGAAGCAGTCCCAATTTCCCTGGATTTGTATGCTTTTCTAATTTCTTTTTGAGTAAACTGCTGTTCCTCCAGCAGATGATAGGAACACATTACATTTGTCTGTAGGCCTCAGCTTCCCCACAGAGGTTCATTTAGCTGGATGGGCTATAAACCCATAACCTTTATCCTTTGCTCTTTTTCTAGCCCAGGTTCTTTGGCTGGAAGGCTGGAAACCCCCTTCAAGGAAAGGCAGCACAATGTAAAACACCCAGATTCAGCACTGGACAGTGCTGGTGTTGAGACTGAAAATGAGGAGGTTCTCACTGGAGCCATGCTACTGAGCCTCTGAAGAAGAAAATAGTAGTTAAGTAGATTTCAAGAAATGAGAATTGCTCTGCTGCCTATGGTGAGTAACCACTCTGATTCAATCCTAATCTCCACTATACTGATGATATATAAAACCTTTCATTGGAGCATGTTTGATGAGCTTGGGATAACAGACAAATCAGTTAGTCCTTTCCAGGTCACACCAAGGTTATGCTCCTAATACCATTCTTTAACACAAACGTATCAATTCTTTTACTTTGCCCCTTCTCCATCCCCTGTAAATTCACTAGCCAACTAATTTTTTTCAGCACCATTTCAGTTAACTCTGGAGTATGCATCATTTTTGATGCTCCAAGTTAAGTAGAAAGAACAAAGAAACCTGGAATTGGATAAGGGCATATGAAACTACAGAGGGGATGTGGGTTCATGAAAAACACCTCAGTTTTGAAAGATAGAAACAGTAGCAGGCAGCCACATAAAAATGTAACACAAATTCTAGTTCTCCAAGACATTCTACGCACTTGAAAAGCAGTTCTTATGACTGAATTTTTATCCTATACCAT
>VZUA01001205.1:39501-61302 GCA_013401035.1 Horornis vulcanius | reverse complement strand
ATAATTATGGCCACTTTAAAATTGCCCTGGTGGTTTCAGCAAATGAAATGGAGTATGTTCATCAAGTGTCTTCAGTATTTAAAGTTCAGCTGTGAGGCCTGTTGGTAAGCAGGTAAGAGCCAGGGAGATTTTTAGTTACTGTGCAGGTTAGACTACTTGTGTAAGCAGTTAATAAAGCCTTTAATTGACAAATAGATTGAATTTTCTCCATTATTATTAAATTGTTTTATAATAAATTTAAGGCTAGTTTGGTGGGCTTGAGACCTGCTAATTTGCATGTGAATATGTTATATGGGGAACAGACTGCTAATCATGTGAGACTTAATTTTAGATAAATGTGATGGGGAAGCAGAAATGCAAATTGCCTTTAGTGAGAAATTTCTGAAGGCTAAGCTATCCCCTTCCATATTGCTGAGGGGGGATTAATTCATCATTTCTATGACAGTATAGAAGGTTTTGCAAGAAAGAGGATAGTAATCCTTCAGGAAACCTTTGGTTCTATGGGGTTCCTGTAATTACTGTTTGATGAAAAATACCTTTAAATACAGTAGCTGCAAGTACTGTTAGTCTGACAGATCTACTTGTTTTTTTGGGATATGGGAAGAGAAGTAAATGCATTCCACCAGCTGCCAGGTAGTATCCTTGTTAATCAACACTCACAGCTCACTTCCATTAGTGTTTGATTTGGTTGGGATTTGATGATTTAATAATTGCGTTATACTTCTGTTTCTTTAGGTGATATCGAAAAAAAATATCACTTGGGTGTGAGTCCACTTTGTGACCGACAGACAGAAACTATTGCCAACATTCAGATTGGTAACTGCAATTCAGTTCATTTTAGTAGATTCCTTGCAGCATGCAATTTGACCAAAAGCACCTTTTGGATACATTTCCTAGAGGCTGAACATACTCTGTGTGTGTGTGTGGTAGCACTTTATTATAAAGAGCAATTTTATTTTAATTTGCTATATAACTTCTCTTGAATTGTTTATGAACGGTGCTGCCTGGGCAGTCCTGGAGCCCCTCCATTTCCTCACAGAGCAGGTACAGTGTGAGAGGCAGCTGTCTGACTTCTCCCACACTGCTGCCCAGAATTTCCCTCATCTGAAGTGGTATTTTGGGAAGAGGAGGGTCCCTTCCCCTTGCCGTGTGGTCTTGGGTGCCTTTTGCAGTGAGCTTGCCACAACTGGGCTTGCTGGGTTTGGCTTTTTGTAATGTCAGCGTTCCCTTTAAATGCAGCCTTTAAGGAGAGTGGTGGGCAGAGATGTGATGGAGAATGCTGGATGGCCATTATATTAATAGTTTTCGCTAACCTGACTTGGATTTAAATAGTAAAATGTCTTTTTATAGTTAATTTTAATAAAAGTTGATTATTGAGGTGAAGTGGGACTTAGTTAAAAACATAGTAAAAGAAAATAATAAATTTAAGAAGCACAGTATGAATTAATGCTTTAGATTGACACAAAAGCTGATGTGTTCAAATGATCTGCAATGTTATAATTTAGAATGCTAAGAAATCATGTATTTTTTAATTAAAGGACTCAATTTTGGCTGTCTTACCTTTGAATTTTTGTTTCATGGAAATAGACATTACAAATAAATGAACATGTTCGTACACACCAGGTACATCAATGTGTTTTGTGGCCTTGTTTAAAAAATATCTAAAATTTGTATTTTAAAGTATTTTTAGTCACCCTAATATTGTGAAAACAATATATTATATATTCTTTTTTTTCCCTGTGTAGTATAATTTAGACACTCTGTGGGGAAATTAATTATAAATTTTTTTAGAAATTTAGCTTTTCTAAATTGAGTGACTTAGTGGCTTGATGTGTAGATTTCTCTCCCTTCCATTATTGTCCAGTGTTTGTCTTCATTTGGCCATTGCTGTGAAAGAAAGGAGGTTAGTTTGTGATGCAGCGTATTGCTGTTCTTCTGACTGATTAGTAAAATCTTTTACATTTTGAGAGTTTTTGTAAAGATGCCCGAAATATCTAAATGAATATTTAAATGCACATTGGAGAATAGTAGTTTGACATGATTATTATTTTTTACTAAATGCTATTTAAAATATTTGGTTTGAGTATTTTGGTTTTTCTCTGTATCTTTTTTTGTTTCATCTGCCTCTGTTTGCTTGTTTTTTGAAGGTTTTATGACTTACTTAGTGGAACCACTGTTTGGGGAATGGGCCCGGTTTTCCAACACGAGGCTGTCCCAGACAATGCTTGGCCACCTGGGACTGAACAAGGCAAGCTGGAAGGGAGTGCAGAGGGAACAGTTGGGCACCGGTGACGATGTTGACCCCACTTTTGAGGAAATGGACTCAGACATTTTACCTCAGGAACCTCGATTGTCCTGACCTCAATCTCCATGACAAAACTGCCTCTTCCCTCGGTATCTGCACGGTTGGATTAAAGGAGACACATGCCAGCCCAAGGTTTTGGTAACACGGTAAAATGATGCCAGCATTATTTATTTCCAAGTTTTCCTTTGACACAGACCATTTGACCCAGAATTTTTTTAAGCCGCCAGATCTGAACATAGAGCAATATGCACCCACCTCAGTTGGTTGTCGTTCGGAACCTCGAATATGCAAAGCACAGCAGTGACTGAGCCTTGGAGCAACGGGACGAAAGCTTCATTGTGCCCCATGGCTTGGGTTTTCTCATGATATTTGGAATACGGTCTTCAAATCTAAGACTTGACATGGATTGTTCCACTCCCTTGGAATTTAGCAAGACTTGCATAAATGTGTTCAAAGCATACCTTCCACTCAGTCCCTGTTTTAATACGGAAATGTGAAGTGCCCATCCTCTGCTGCCTCTGGCAAGACTTGATGTTTACAAATGTACTCTGAAACTATCGGTTCTAGACTTAACCTTTGCGCATGGCTGTGAAGGAACCACTAACTTGGGTTTTTTTGCTTTTTTAAAAGAAAAAGATCAAATCTGAGACTGCAGCTCTTGTTTCTTTGGATGCCAGAAAAGCCTCCCATTTGCCATAATTTTGTTTGTGCACTGGGAACTGAGCATTCATCATAGAGCACAGCCAAGCTTTACTCCAGTGCTATATGGGAATGCAATTTTTTAACGGCGAAAAAACACTTCTGAATCTGGGACGGGCAGGGGTGGGGGGGAGCGTCCGAACTGCATTGCGATTCTGCAGTGGGAACATCGCATGTTGTTCTCACTATTGTACACTTGAACTGCACATGCAAGAAAAAGGTGGAATGTCTAAACACCATAATCAGCTCAGGGTATTTGCCAATCTGAAATAAAGTGGGATGGGAAGCGTGTCCTTCAGAACAAGGGTACAAATGCCCCTTTCGCTGCAGCGTGTGTGTATGTGTGGGTGTGTGAGTACGTTTGGNGGTTTGAACGGCAACATTTTTTCTTTTAGTTTGTTTTCGTTCTTGTTTTTTTTTATTTATTCTTTTAGAATGTGACAATTTCATGAACAGCCACACTGGGGAGGAAACTGTAACAAATTGCTACAGATGCCTTAAACTATGCACAAAGCTAAGTGACCAAATTTGTTTTTGATTTGAAAAAAAAATAATAAAAAAAAAGTGCATTGTTTACGTATTCCTCCCTCTACTGAAACATTACCCACTGATGGGTTTTTGATGGGAAAAGGAGAAAATGTTTTTTAGGACAAAATTAAAGGACTAATTTTAAACTTAAAACATTCCATTTTTGTAATTTGTTTTACATTGTTTTAAGTACAGTAAGCACAACTGTAATCTAGTTTGAGAAACTGGTGCTTTCATTTAGTTCATTTGTATTTCCCTGTTATTGTTGTAAAAGACTGTTTATTAATTCTGTTTACAGTTTGTTGCAACAGCCATTTTTGGAAGAGAGCTTCAGTGTAAAGCCATTTGTAAAGGCTTTGCCATATTCATTTTAATATGTGCCTGTTGCTGTTAACTTTTAATTAATAAAACAAAATCTTTTCACATTATGCTCCTGTACATTTAAGTTATGACTGAGTCCAGTGTTGTGGAAAGGTAGCTAAGGTTGCAGTCAGCTTCCACTGTAAAACTAAGCCAACTTTTGGATTTGAAAATACTAGTCCTCCTATGCCAAAATTTATTGCCTCTTGGAGCTTGGCCTTTTACTGTTTGAAAAGCAAATCCTGACTTACCTGATTGTTTCCCTTCTAAAACTGTTTATTATTCTTTCATGTTCCCTGAAGTAGTATCATTAATCTCAAAGTGGCCATGTTTAAAGAAATAAATTTCTAATGAAACCATTATTTTGAGCGTGCGTGAACTTCCTTCCTTTACTGTCAGTGCAAGTTCTTGATGTTGACTCCAACAGAGAAGGATCAGATGGGACAATGACCTCTGGTTGTAATTTTCAGGAGAGATGAGCCATTTTTGACAGGTTGCCTTTTGAAAGGGTGTTTAAAGCTGGGAGGACACAGAGGTATCAGCTGTGTGAAACTTAGTACAGGGAAACTGAGAGAAACTTACTACAGAGCAACACTTAACTGGGTTCAGTGTGGAAAAGTACAGATTCCTCTAGGACCACTTTGAAAGAAACACAGGCCAAGCCTGCAGCTATTTTGACCACTAAAATCAGTATCTGATGATGCCTTCTGTGATACATTTGTAAAAAATGAATGAAAATTGGTTTAAAGAGCATCAACTGCATTTTAAGTTTTGCTACTTATTACAGGTGTATGTTAATATGTAATTTTAATGAAAATGAAAATTAATAATTTTACAAAAAGGTATATAGAGTATTTCAATAGAGTATTTATAGAGTATTTATAAAGATCTCTTTATAAAGAGATTTTTAACATTGTGCAAACTTGCTGTCCTTTGCTCTGACAGGACCCAGAGGAGTTAGTCAAAGTGTAAAATAGGAGTAGCTTTGTTCTAAGCCACCCTTCCTGGAAAGGGGTCTCTGTCTTTTCCTACCAGAAATCCTACCTGGATTTAGAAAGACTGGTTCTAATCCCGTCTCCTCATGCATGTGGAAGCGTCTGTCACTGGAGTTGAATTAAAGAAAAATGCCTTTTCCATGCTGGCTGGAAGTGCCTTCTACAAAGCTACACCCAACTTTTAACCTTGCTGCAGCTCCAGCATTTCAAGTGGGAGCCCACACGTGCTGGGCACAGCCCTGGAGCCCAGAAGCCTGCTGGGGAAGGGGGCCAGGCCCCCCAGCTGCTCCAGGTCACAGAGCTGCTCCCAGCACTGCTCTGGCCAGGCAGACACAAACAGGCCTCAGGTTACATCCCACGGCCCTGCCCAGCCTCCATGGGCGGCCTTAGTTTGAGCGCTTGAGGTGTTTTCTGTGGGCAGTGGCATTGTGTGCAATTTCAAGTAAAAAGATACCAATTAAGGTACAGTATAAGATACTTGATGGCAACTTTGTGATTTTATTTTCTTGCACAGATGACATTTCTTTTGCAGTTATTTTGCATCACTGCTAATGCTCACCTCATTTCTGGTGCTGGATAGCCCAGTTTGGATGGGAAGTGTCTGGTGTGGGCAATTCTCATGCTTTAGCCTGGTTTAATAGGTCAAGTGACATCCTGAATTTTACAAGGTAATGATTTAATTGGACTGCCAGAGGAACTGAGTGTACCAGGGGATGGAGGGGCTGTTGAACAATTCCCTTCCTGCAGTCATTGAGGTGAGGCATAAACTCCTGAGAACCAGTTTTTTTGTTTGCTTGTTTAACCAGCAAGCACCTGAATTAACAGCCCACCCTAGTGTTACTCCTGCTGCACAGCAAGGTAAAGAAACCAGCCCTGGAGGAGGAGATGCAAGGGAAGCTGTCACTACACTGATTTATAGTTATTGTAACATACATTGTTGTGGCTGCTATCATTTGTAGAGTACCACAAATCCAATATGCCATGTTTATTTTATCTGCTTTTAATTTTATATAGTGGCAATAGAGCATAAAATACAAAACTTAAAACCAAAGTTAACTTTCACAAAGGTGTTTTAAAGGCACTTGAAAGAACTGAAGATTGAATGACCAATCAGTAGGACCGATGGCAGAGCACTTTGGAAGGGTTACATTGTGTACCTATTAACACCATTTCAAGTTCCACACCAGAAAACAAAGCTCCTCCCTGTACAACCTACACTCCAGTTATAAGCAGCAAAGCTTCCCCATCTTCAGTAACCTTGTCAGAGCCATTCAGCTGTCTTTATTAAAAAAGCGCTGCTTTTGTCTTTTCCTAGGAAACAGAAGCTCCCAGAGGCAGTTGTACTTGTCCCAGTAGCCAGGATCAGCTTAAAGCACCTAAAATAGCCAGGCTCAGCTTTTTCAATGCTCATCCATGGTCAGAGCAAACCATGGCTTTGTTTCAGTGTGCACCTCAACTGCATCTCTTGGTTCCTGAACAGCTTTTTTCATCCTGACTTGTACTTCAGTTTGAGCCTTTCTACACCTGTGGCTGGAGAGGTGAGCTTGGGGGGTTGGTACAGGTGTGGCAGGAAATAGCTGCTACAGCAAGGCCCCAGAAGGGCTTCCCCTGGAAAAGGGGTTATGGGCAACAGCTTATCCCATCTCTTCCCTGCAAATGTGGCCACGAGAGCTTGTGCAAGCCCCATCTGCCAGAAACATACCCAGGGAGCCAGGCTGGGGAGAAGGTGTCCATGAGCATCTCCTAGAGCAGCAGAGGTGAGCTGCTTTTGGCAACTTGCACCCCACGGTACTTTGTACCTTTGTTTTCTTATCTACACCACTTAATGCTAATTAACACATACTCTTTTATTATTTAATCTGCTGCTATCTACTGACTCTTTCAAACTCCCTTGACTACCTACTGCCAGAGGCTCCCACAGTATGATTTTACACTTCATAATGGCCACAGGATGATGCAAGCAGGTTTTACTCTCTTACCCTTGCAAGCTCAGGTGAAACAAACAAAAAACCCTGCACAAAAATGTACTACTATGTAAAATTCAGGTGACCTCTGCAGGAGGTTCAAGTTTTCAGTTTGTTTCAGTAAGAAGCAGAGTGCCTCCAGGTTTTCTTTGGGCTAAAATTTTGCTACAGTTAAGTTTAAAAGAGAGACTTCAACATGAAGATTTCAGTATCAAATTAGACATTGTAGTGCAAATTACAGGTAGAGCTCACATAAAACTGGTATTAACTTAAGGGTGTATCACCATCATTAATAACATGTACACAAATTTTTAAGCTTGTCAGTTATGCACAAAAAATCTTGTATATATAACTTAGTGTTAATAAACTAAACTCATCACATAAATCTGAGTGGAAAGCCAGGCTTGAGTACAAAATTAATACCTGAGTATAATGGTCCAATTTATTCCCCTTGATAAATCACATACACACAAACATGTTTAGTGCCTCATTTCTACATTTCACATTAGGTCTTCCTGTGCTGTAAGAAAGTAGACCGCTCAGTACTAGTGCTATTTGCAACGTAAAATGTTTTATAAAAGCAGCTTAACAGTCTTTTGCAGAATAATTTTAACACTAAGATTTTTCAATTAAAGTCTTCATTTTTCCTGTAGACTTCAGCATGTGTGGTCCAAACTGAAAAGAAAATCAGAAACATGTTCAGATTGTTTTCAACAGAACCCTTGTTGAACTACTCTCTATCCAAGTAGTAAAAAGCAGAACTTGGGCAGAAATAATTCCCTTTACCACCCCACTTCTCTGCATGTGGATGTCACATAGTAAAGGGAAACTTGTGTTAGCAACAGCTGAAAGTGCTCAGAGGAGGGAGCCAACGACCTGATGGAGCAGGACTGGAGCACTTTGGTCTATCTCGGTAACATAAGGAGACACAGTCATCAGCACACCTGGGAACCAACCACTCCAGCAGCACTTGAACAGTGCTGCTGGTCTTACTCTACCCTGCATTTCTGTGGAGAACCAGTTCAAAACTGTCATACAAAGACACCATACAAGTCTGATCTAACGAAGCTAGATACTGATCAGTAACTGAAGGACAGATTTTATTAGCTCATTATGGATCAGCATTCTATCCTTCAATGAAAACCTTCAATTTTCTAAACTCTTGAGGACTTTATGATCCTTTACCTCAAAAGGTGGACAGTAAATTTCAAAACTAGAAAATGATGGAAAAGCCCTGTGTGAATAAACGTTGCCAACACGTGTTCTTCTCCTTAATGCACCAGAGAGGCTAAGGAAATGTGATTAATTCTTGGGAAACATCTAGCCTTTTAGTTGAGAAGAACAGCCTGAACATTACAGAAATAAACCAGTAGAGGCTGAAAGGCAAGTAAGTCAATGTTAATTAGCTGAAGTACTCAAAAGTCCTGAGATTGTGGCATGGAAATGTTATTTTCCTTAAAGCTTAATTCAGAGCAGAGCCCACTTTTAGGCTTTTATGTGCATTTTGTCAATCACACAAATGAAAAAAACCTTTTTACTCTTCCTCTCTGGTTCCATAGCACAAGGCTTCCAGGATTGCTGACAAACAAAAACCAGCCTGGTATAGCCCAGTTTTAAGTGTACATTGATAGAGACTTGTATTTTCAATGTTCACTGCTTAAAAACCAAATTCAAATCCATCTGAAATAAACTAGAAGCCATTAATAACTTGTGCTAGGAAGCAGACTTTAAATGCAATTTCATTTTAACAGTCTCACACTATGAAGAAACTGCTTTCATATACTCAGCATTTCCAATTATTAGAAAACGTTCCCTATACCAAACAACGAAGATCCAGCAGGCATTCTGAACAATTTATTTTCCAAATTCCTAGCAATGTCTGATATGTTTCAGGATCTTCTTCGAAGTTTCACCTGCACCAGCTGAATGGTCAAGGTTGGTAGTAACAGGCAAACTCAGTTCAGATTGGATTGGATGTGAACCCTTAGCAATGGTTTTCTGAATATCAGATGCTTGTGGCAACAGAAAACTGTTTTAAAAAATAACAAAACTGTAACAGGACTTTTTAAAGCTAGGGCCAAGACAGTACACAATCCTAAGACTTGTCACTAAAAACATATGATTGCCAAAAGTCCTGGCCTATCAGCAGGCTATTCATAGGCTTTTGAGGATAGAGATGCTAACTTGTGTAACATCCACATATGTTAGCAGAAAGACGCACAACTATAATTCAGTCCAAGGATGTGGTCAGAATCACAATACTCACCAACACTACCTCAGTCTGTGTCTTTGTTTCAGCCTTTGGAATCACTTTTTCTGTTTCACCTTGGCTATCATTTCGGTATCGATAAGCGAATTTCTTTTTGAGAGCTTCTGCTATTAATGTTGCAGGATCTGCAGGCTGAGACACTTTAGATTTTGTACCTTCTGAGGGTCTAGAAAAGAAAATGGCATCAGCATCTGTCTCACCCTGAAATACTTTTTGAGTCATAAAAACAAATTGTTAATGCCAATCTTGGCGCATTGACATTTATTACCTTTTCACTGAGCGTAGTTTCACGCTGTTCATGTCTTTGAGGATTTCTAGCATGTTTGGTACTTCAGGTTTCTTTGGCCCGTTTTCCACCACATCCTGGCCAGTGTTCATTTTTTTGTTTTTCCTCTCTTTAATGAGATCAATTGCAGACTTACTCTGATCCAGACCTGAGGGAGGGGGTGGAGGCAGAGGAGGAGGAGGTGGCGGCGGCGGTGGAACAGGGACAGCAGCTGAAGCAAGTGGACTCAACCCAACTACAAATAAAACATGCAGTACAAGTCAGTTTACTTGTAACTCCACATGTCATAAATGCTCAGGTAAGAAAATCACTGCAGTAACTTCAATTGCATCTCCTCTGCCACCTTTAGATTGTCATGTAACTTCTTCATTCCTAAACCACCTAAGAGGACTCAGCTAAAAAGCCACTTGAAAATCCTTCTCCAAAAGTTAGAAGCATCCTTTGAAATTCCTGTCCTAATTCTAGGTGCATTTGTGTCTACTGCAGTGAGACAGATGCCACGACATCTTTTAGTTATGTCCTGCCCCTAATGTTGCCAGTATTTCCCTTTCTTCTTAAAGGCAGCTACTGAGCTGGAAGGCACAAACTGCCATAGGAGCAGTGTTTCTTCCTACTTATCAACACAAATAAGAAACTATCATGCAAGATTTTTAAATGTGAATTTCAGAGTTCCAACAGTGCTTAAATTGAAGCTTATTCCAGCTGTCTGAGGTTGAGGATTTTTAGGCCAGCTACTCATCTGTCTCTACTCATAGAGATTCTCACAATAATCGTGATTTTGAGTTCCATGTATAGTTTAGGTAAAAACAGGTGTTATAAATACAGTGTCAGTAATAACCTGATAAGTAAATGAAGAAACCTCTGTTTGATTGCACCTTTAAAAACATGAGAAAAATCAGATCAAACCAAAGTTTTGAAGCTTAGAGTATAAAGTCTGTAAAGATATTTACAGAAATAAAACAGAGGAGTCTACTCTGTCTGCCTATAGGCAAACACAACGTCATTACCATGCTCTACCAGAAGAGGGAGATAAAGATGATAAAATAAAATTTAATTTCCCTAATAAATAAAGGTAAAGGGAAAAAATTAAAATTAAGTTTATAGTTATTTCACATGTCCCCCCCATAATTAAAATTCAAGAGTGAAACAAGGTGGTCCCTAAAACTATTTCATAGTTTTAAATATGAGCAGTTCAGGAAAAATAAAGTCACTGTTATCAGTTAACAGCTAAAGGAGCATCTGAAAAATCAGAATATGATTTTATACAGAAACAGAGCAAAGCTGTACTTGTTAAGTGACCTTAGGAAAGAGTGACAACCAAATGCCTGTCATCTGCAGCCGACAAGGGCCGTCTCTTGCTAATCTTTGAAGACTTAAAACTGAAAGGAGTCAGAGGTGATGGAAAGAAGAGAAAGAAATTCAGGAAAAGAATTATTCTGTTTACTACCATAAACAGTGCACCACTTTTGGTTCCATATGGACAATGTGTCTGGTCCCAGAGATGATTGCAGTAAACAATTAATTGCCTTTTCTGTTACTTGAGACGTATATTACATATTCCAAAAGCATAATTAGCATCTTGTATGAATACTTAATGATATCAGAGAGCCTATTTCCTTACTGAAGGGAAAGACTTCAGTGTCAGTAATTAAGTTACATTCTTTTAGTTTGGTTTAAGCCATCATGTTTATCATGAGCTTTGCTCTGAAAGCTGTTTAATACTTCTTTACTCATTCACAGATTCAGAACTCTGGCAGATTTACAGACAAACATGAAGACTTTAGGAATATTATAAAATACAGAAAATCTGGCAAGTCACTTGTCTTCAAGACCTATTCTGTACCCCTTGGTTATTGTGCCAAACTAACCAAAACAATATGGAGAAGTGCTGGGTGTTGCACTATCTCACAAAAAAGAATTAGCAGAGTATTAATTATAAAAGGGACGCATTCATGAAGAAATTTTTGCTAAGGGTCCAGCAAACTGAGTACCTGTTGTCAAGTTCTGCTGCTCCTGCAAGGTTACAATTTTGGCTATTTGTGCCCTTAAAGAGGCCAGCTCGCTCTCCAGGGCACTGATCTTCTGCAGCGCTTCTTCGTTTGCCATGGCGGCGCTCCTGGGCAGCGGCTCCTCTCCCGCCGCGCTCTGCAGGGACGTTTGTCTCTGTGGGCACTGCCTGGAATGACCATGGCCGGCTGCGCCTGGAACGGGCTGGGTTGGTTTTGGCCAAACTTCTGACCTGTAACAAAAATATCACAACGCATTTTAAAGGCTTTGAAACAGACAAAAACTGAGCCAATGTTACTTACAAATCAGGGGTACGTGCTGAAGACCTGATTTCAGAATTGTTTCTATACATAACACTTTCATTAAGACCTTAATATGTAAGGTAAATTAGAGCTTCACATCCTTTCTATTTGCATCATGAGCTGTATTTTTTCTCTTCCCCCAGACAGCGTTTTGTAGAATCCTTGGTTTTAGCAAAAAAGGAATACATTTCCCCTTATCCCAATCTATTTCTCTGCCTCAAACCTATTGCATATTTTATTTGAATTAAGATTTTTCTTCCCTTAAATGCTACCATTTTTTTCCCCATGGGCAGCAAATAGCCATATGCAGTTGATTCCTCTGAAGAAGGAAGAGTCTCTTAGTTCCACAGGATATTTTTTGTACTATTTGGATTTCTGATTTTTTTTTTTTTTAATTTTCCAATTTTAGCAGCACTGGGAAATATAGAATACATAAAACAGCTTAGTGATGCTTGTCAGTTGATGGGAAAGGGTCTTCTATCTAGTTTTCTAACACAATAATTAGAACTATAGAGAAGAAAATTTCATACAGTTTTGAAGAGTACATGGCCTTCCCTCTGTTTTTCACAAGAAAATGTAACTGTTGCCTTCCCTTAATACCCACCAAAGCTCAAGCCATGTTAAACACTGAGGCATTATTGAGCATCTGCTCAAACAAGTCCAATAAGCCCTTACAAAGACACCAGCAGTTTAAAACCATTTATCTCAAGAATGTGAGGAATCTGATTGACTTAAAGACGTCTCTGCTCATTGCAGGGGGCTTGGACTAGATGGCTTTTAAAGGTCCCTTCCAATGCAAGCTGTTCTATGACTCTGTTAGTGGAATTGATAAGGATTGATGACAACAAATTATCAAAAACTTTAAAACACAAAATGTGGTCACATGCTTAACTCCTCAATCCTCCCTAATGTCAATCCCCACACTTCTCAGGCATGCCAGGATTCCATTGTTTATTTAAACAGGAGAGAGAGAAGAGAGGCTGGTAAAAGGCCTTTTTGAAATGGGTAGAATGGCTGCAGGCTAACTCAGCCCAAATGCCCCATCACTCTGGATTAAGCTACTGTGGGTGCTCACATTAGATCTGCAGTTGTGCTAGACCTAAAGCAAGAGCCAAGGTTTAAGGCTAGGACAAGCCCTGTGCTCTGACTACATCAAACCAGGATCAGATACACATTTAAGTCTTCTACGACACTGACAAAAACCATCAGCACAACTTGTAGAAATTTGATCAAGGAGAATTGATTATTATAATGGATGATGAAATTTAGGTGTTGTTATCTAGACAGGAAGAGAGAGCAACTAATGCTGAGAACAGGACACAGCCACCTCCCTGCTCTCCCTAAGCGCCAGTGGTCACTTCACTCCTTAAAACCTGCCATCTAGAAACTCTTAAAAGGAGCAGAAGAGCTAAATAACAAAGGGTATTTTCTGCTCAGAGCAGTAATAGAGTTTTAAGGAGATATCTTGATTGGAATCCAACACTATGGGAAAACATTATGCCTGAGTTGTCACTACTGCTCTGACTAGGGGTAGAAGAAAATGATTTGTCATTTACTTGCTTCCCCTATAAAACTATATTCGCAGAAAAAAACCCTACGTCTGCAAGACTGTTTACTAAATTTTACAGTGGATAAATATTGAACAGTAACACCTATGTGATCCTGTCGAAACAGAGAATTTCAAATGCCTGGAAAACACCTAATGCATACCAGTTCCACTACTGATACTGTGCACAGACGTAATAAACAGTGCACACTGAAATACTCATATTTGCTAAGTAATTCACTTCCCGTGCTCCATCATAAGCTGTTTGCCTTAAGGTCACTACGTATCTGCAGGATTATTTTAGTCCCATCCCACATCCATCTGTCCCTGCTCCCCCCTTCCCATGCAGACGTTTCAGCAAATATGCAGTCCTACATCTTTCATAATAGGTTCTTTGAAGCACCAAAGAGCCATTCTCCCTGTTGTCTCCATTAAATGTAATAGCTTTACAGTTCAATCCTTAAACAAAATACTTCTGTGCAAACAAAAGTAGTATGGGACAGTTCATTTCCTTCCTATCAAACAGACTTCAGGAACAGTGTTTCCCAAGCAAAAGTGCCGATTTCTGTGACTCCCCTCTGAGATTGTGAAAATAATGTGGCAGCGCCAGAATGTTTGTTATGCAAAGCTACACTGTAGCAAGTCATGTTGGAGGGCATCTAGGTCATTACTAACCTATTTTATGCTTTCAAATTAAGAACAGTATCCTCCTGTAATCTTTGAAGCCAACAATCTGTACCCTTCTCTGACAGGTTAGTTTGTTTAGAAGAAAAACCTCCTCTGCACTACAGAACTGTACGTTTGTTTCTGGATAGTCTGAGCAGCAACCTGAGTAGGATGGAAGAGAGAACTTCATCCCTTCAGCCAAACTGTCCCATGCAGTGACAGTGCTGTGTAGATCCCTTGGTCCAACACAACAGTACCTATCCCATCCTTCTGGACACAGGTGCTCACATGCTTCCCTGCCAGTTTTTGTTATGAAGATTAAAGATGTGAAACACGAACCACAATTTTTATATTGTACTTAGCAAACTGTGGAACCTTAACCACAAAGGTGAAAAACAACGTGCCAGTTACTGGAATGCCAGAATGACCATTGTTGCTAATGAGGAAACTGTACAGTTCACTGCCCCATGGTAATGACAGTCTCAGGAGAACTGGAGAATCACTGTTAGCAATTGGGCCATAGCACAGAAGACATTTTCATTGCTTGAAGCTATTGTGTGCACTTCTTTGCAATACATAAATAAATAAAATCCAGAGTCTTCCTTGTATAATGCCAATCTCCTTTATGCTTTCCAACACGTCTTGGTCTCATAATCCTTAGTCTAAACTCTACTGCTTCTTTTCCAGACTCTCTGTCTCGTCTCCCAGTAGTCAAGTGCTCTCTGTTAATTGTAATTGCACAGTAGATTCTCACTGGAGAGAAGTGAGGTTTTTTCCTCTCAGTTCAGAGAGAAGATTTCAGAAACATACCTGAGCCTTGTAGAGACTTCACCTTCTTCTTCAGCAATCCATCCCACGTCAGCAAAGGAGGCCACTGCATCTTCTCTGAGTTGAGCAGGACTGTTTCCTTCCGTGACATGAGAAATAAGCTAAATTTTAAAGGCAAGATTGAAGATTTTAGAGTCAATACTCTCAGCTCAAGTCACATTTATGCTACCCAATACTTCTACTGAAGCTAAGTGTAACTATTAACACATACATGCACAAAACACATCTATAGACTTGAAACACTTATTTCTGTCCTGTGCTCAGAACCATTTCACTGACTTCAAACTATTCAATCCATTCTGCTGAACACTTTGCAGAAATTCATGGCTAACTACATACATCATCACATGAAGCTAATCAACACTAAAAATCAAATGCAAATTGTTACTTTAAGACAAACATCAACATTCTCACACAGTTTTCAACATTAACTCAAATAGTATGTTTTTAAATTATACTTATGACCAGTAGTTAAAAAAGACATTTAGGCTGCCAATACTTCTTAAGTATTTTGCTCCGATTTAGTATTATTTTTAAAGTGAAATTCTGCCAAAGTTTCCCTTTCCCCACAACTTCCGAATTTCTGTACAAGAAGTATGTACATTGCCAGGCGGAAAAGCAAACAAGCCAAGCAACCCCAAAACCAGGCAAAAAGCCAATTCTACCAGCTCAGTAATCACAAAGACTTTGAGTGAGAGGTAGGACGCCACCATAACATTATACATTATGCGCTAACAATCTTATTTACAACATGCCAAATAAATGGACCATTTTCCAGCATGGTTCTGGCCATTAGCTTTACAGCTGTTTGAAGCCAAAGGTGAGCAAATCTTCAGAGACTGGAACCTTTCTTCAATTTCCAGTTAAGAGACCTGAATGGTGATTTGAAAAATTGTTTGGATCATCAATACTTGCTCCATAGTCACAACTCAACAAAATGGTTTCAATCTATTTTGAAATACTGGCTGCTTCCTGGGTCAGAAGAGGGCATGTGTTCAGAGCCACTGGACTCCTGAGCAGCCTGGGCTCAGTATCTCAGCAAGTAAAAGCTACTGAAACAACTTTCAGTAATTTGTTCTGCTCAGTCTTCACCCTGAGTTCCACAATGCATATATGCCCCAGCTTTTGCTTGTATTCCACAGAATCACAGAATGGTTAAGGTGGGAAAAGCCCTCTAAGATCATTGAGTCCAGCCCCACAGAAAAATCGACAGCCAAATCTGCACATTGATGCAGCTGTTCAAGTGCTGCCTGTGGCCAGCAGTGGCCAAGAAGCCGGGAATACTGACAAAGATGGTGGCAGTAGGTGCCAGTCTGTGAGGACAGTCTGCACCCAGCCCATTAGCACTTAGGTCAGTTTTCAAGGCAACCCCACTCTGTAAGTGCAAACTACTAAGAAATGTTAGAATTAATCTGAATTTGTAGCAGACCTATCATAGTAGGACTGCAGCCTGCAGAGGTGAAACTATTTCAGAAGAATATCCATACTTATTTTAGTAGTAGCCTCTGATACAGAAATCTCAGGAAGAGAGAAGTTGTGGGCTTGGGGCTGTTTTTTTGCCTGGGAGCTGTTGCAAACAGCCTTAGAAATTGAGATTAGTTGCCTTCACCTCACACTCTCACTTGTATGAGAGTCTTTATCACCGCTCCCAGGAGTGTGTATTGGCACCATCAGATCATTTGGAAACAACAGGGTTTTTTCCAGGTAGCATCAGCACAGATGGTAATATGTTTATCACATTAACAGTTGTGCTTAATACCATTACAGTCTGCCTCTCTTTAAAGCAGTCTAGAGAATACTATATTGCATGTTAGGATTTTTGCTGTTTGAGGTTTCCTTGGCATTTTCCTTTTTAAAAATGAAATTTTCAGGACCACAGCATTTGTATTAATGTTAATGGCAACTCCAAAAATCTGTAATATATTAGCCATTTCTTGCAGGTGGTACAGATTTTTCTGGCGGTAATATTACCATTAAAAGAGTGAAGCCACTTTTAAATAAAGGCACTACACACACTTGAATCAAAAATAATTTTCTAAATCAACAGTAAGGAATATATTTACCACTGCCAGAATTCCTGCACCATGAGATAAATAACTTCTAATCCAAGATTTAGTAGTAAGCCTTCTGTTATATTGCGATACAAGTTTCTTCTTAATTTTAATTCATATTTATATGTAAACAGAATCTGCTTGTTACCGCATATACAGATGTTTCTTTTCTCTATCCCTAAAAACAACAAAGCCTTCCTCAGCAGTGGAATTTGAATTTCAAGTTAATCAAAGATTTTTACTTTAATTTAAAGGTGAAAAGCCGATACCCATCTCTCAAAACCTTCGCCTGCCTGTGAACACCTCTGCAACTACCCTATTCCTCCAGTCAATCCCAGCAGAAAAAACACCTGAACAACTGCTCTGCCAGCACCTAAAATGGAGACTGGAGCACTGAAAACAGAGGTCCGGTTCTACTGGATGGCAGGAACTGAATGAATCACTGCCACAGCTTGCTTTTCTTTCTCTGGAAACCGTATAGCTGCTTCCCCCACTTCTCCCTTCCCAGGCCTTTTGCCTATCTCGGTGTGCATGCATGTATGCTGCACGCAGACACGCCGGAGGGCTGCAGGCCCCTCACGGATTTCTGAAGACTACACACCCTGCACTGCTCTGGCACCCCGAGGAGGAAGGGACACATAAAGAATCATCGAGTCCCACTCCCAAAGATAAGAGTCAGCCTCACCAGTGTTTCCGCCCGGTTTCGAACCGGGGACCTTTCGCGTGTTAGGCGAACGTGATAACCACTACACTACGGAAACGCTGCTCCCTGGGCAGGCAGGGCAGCGTCCCTGCTCTTTTGTTTGCTCCACAAAGTCTGAAGCAGAACAGATTTTTATACCCTCGAGGACAGAATAAAAAACTCTTGTTTCAAATTACTAATACAGTTATGTATTAAACATTTGGAAACACTTCAAGTGAGACAAACTTCCTGTGATTTTTCAAATTAGCACAGTAAATTCAGATGTTTGTTACACGCACACCAATTTATTAGGAGACTTACTGAGTTACCAGGTATCCATCAGACAGACAGGAGAAGCATGGGACTAAAACAGAAATACTGTAGCTGAAGGATGCTATTTTGAAAGACACTACTCTAGGTTTGGTTGAATCTACCTAGGCTGTACTGGTAAGTTTAATTTTATTTTCCCCTAAAGACTACATATAAATCTAAAAAGTATGACATACAAAAGATCTATACGAACTATTTTCATTTGTTCATGCCATGTAGAGTACATAAGGTACATAAGCTCTGCTCTACATTACTGAATACATAAGCAGCATTTTAGTATTTAGCAGTTAATTTAAATGTTGACTATGGCAAGATCCACAGTCAGTACACCTCAAACATCAAAATGTTTGGCTACTATTCTTTTTTCAGACAAGCTGAACAGAAGCATGCTAGAAGGTAAGTATGAGCATTACAGAGATTCTTTCAATGAGTGTCATCCATTTATCATAAGGAAAATGCAGATCTGTGGAAAGCCTGCTGCTCTGGGGTTACAAACACTGATTACATACATGCACCCTCAGACGATGCAAGTAAGATTTGATCCATTGTTTTTAAATAGAGTGACTTACAGCAAGGTTCAGTTCATGGTCCTTTCATAATAGAGCTAAAGCTGGCAAGAAAGAAAGAGGAAGAGACAGCTATAGGAAAGCGTCAGTTGCAACAGCATGAAAACCATTGAGATCAGTACTGAACTTCACTATAGAATCTTAATGCTGAGATAAAGACACAAAAACCAAATGTTAGCATCACAATTAACATGTTCAGTAGTTTATATATTAAAATAGTTTAGAGTCTGCACAAACCATATCAATTATTATGTGTTTCAAGGCTCAAATTTTGAAATTCCTCTTTTTAATTAAATCAACTCTCACAACTGTACTTCTGTTTTCAGGATCCTTTCCTTTCATCTCATAGAAGGTGAATGCTTATACTTAGTGTACACACAAAGCTCAACGTCTCTTTAATAGGACCAGAAGGCAAATATTACATTTATTTTAACAGAATCCAGACCAAAACATATTTATGCATTTATTTATTTACTTAAACACTAAAAATAATCAGGAACAGATTCCCCAGATATGTCTTACCATTTCTTGCAAGAACATAAACCAGAAATGTCTTATTTTATGTACCATATTAAGAGAAGTCAGTATTAGACTAACTGCAAATGAGCATCATCTTCCCTTGTATGGCCTTTACAGTACAAAGAATCAGACACAATAGGTCTTCACTACCTTTTAAATCTGAGGCACATGGAGCCTTCTTACTGGCAAAACACCTATTAATTGTATATTCAAAAGTTTAATTCAGCATGCCATTTGCTGTCCTCACCTGCACAAAACCCCATACCCCTTAAGCCACTAGAACTGTGAGATGGCAGCCCCCAGGTTTTTCAATGTTAAAAAATTAAGAGAGGCAAAATGTCAGCATGGCTTATACTCTCACACCAATAAGGCTTCTCTGGTAATCTGAACTATCTGGTTTTGCTACTGTAATTTCAAGTCTAAATATTGGTCATACATTTCATTTATGATAAAGAAATTAATTTAAACATTGAAAAGTTTAGCAGTGTGGAAATTATTTTATCTTAGTGTGGCAGCTGATTCCCTTCATTCATCTTTACACTCCCCGCCCTTGCTCAGCCCACGGAACATTTCTCTCTCAGCTTGAATTTCAATCACCAAACTTCTCCAATTCTATACCCACTCCCTACCCCTAACTCCCGAGTTGAAGAGATTATGTGTAACAGCTTCCACTTTCCCATCTGTTCCTGAAAGACTCATTATAGAAAGCTTGGGTTTTCTCTTCCTTAAGCTTTTACACTTGCTCTTTACCCTACCCTTTCACCTACACAGTGCTAGCCTTGTATTTTAAACAAAAGCAAACAGGGTACTCATGTTATCTTGTTGCTAATTTTTTTGATTTCTGATAAAGTTNGGTTTTTAATACTGTTCATCTTTACATGCCTATAAGCCTAGCTTATAAGTACTGTTTATATAAGTAAGTTTCATTTTTCTCTTCTATGAATTATTTTTTCAACTTGCTTTATTATTTGGAAAAAAATCTGAACTGGAAGCAGAGAGAACTTAAGTAGGCTAATTCTCCTATGTCTAGTTTATCATATTCTACTTTTACAAACCTTCTAGCCATGAGCAAATCCCTTTATCAGTAGAGTGAAANCTAAACTGCTGAGAACACCTACCTGAAAGTGAACTCTTGGACACTGTATAAGAGAGAGGTTAGTACCAATTTTTCTTACAATACTTCGAGATGAACCATAAGGCTTGCTTGACCAAAGCACCTGCATGGGAAAAATAAAGAAGCCAGCTGTTAAGGGAACTGATTTTTGTATCACATTGCAACAGTTTTCCCTTATTCTCCCATACCATGCTTTTGCTAAATGTATTTAGCAATTCCTTTCATGATAGAGTAGGATATAATGTTTATACACTGAATTCTGTCCCAGTGAACTCCTTACATTCAACTCCAAACTGGCATAAATTCATTATAATCATCAGTACAATATAGCTAGGTCAAGGTCAAGACAGCCTTTGTATTTAGTCTAAAGCCAAAACAATAAATCAGGAAATGCAGAAGATTTCAGGAGCTGAAAGTATCTTCAAAAACATAATATTCGAACTTTCAAGACAATAAAGAACCTACATTCAGTCAGACACCTCTTTTTATAGGGTTTCAAGAAAAGTCACTCAATCATTGAAAATCCATGAAGTCACATAGTCTTCTTTTCTCAAAACATCTTTTTTAATTAAGAGCTCTTGTAAAAGAATAGTGTCTACCATTCTTAATGAAAATAAGTATCAGCTACAATAAATATGAAAATGTAACTGTGAAACCAAAGAGTAAAGGAAAGTAAAAACAAGAAAATAAGATGAAATGTTTGTAAGAAAGGAACTTTGTCCCCTGCCCCAAAACAATAGATCCACCTAGAGAAAACTCCCCATAGCAGCTCAACATACAAGGCTTCATTACAACTCTTTCTACTGAAATTTACATTCCCTCTAAGTTGTTTCAACAGGGATTAGATTTGCTTCTTTTTGTTGTATTTAGTATTTACAACAGCCTTATGAAAAGAAATAAAATGGGACTTTAATCCTAGAGGAGTACTACAAAATGAGCCAGAACAGAAGCAAATGCCCTGGAGTGAAGTAGGAAAGATTTCAGCACAAGCAAAGGCAACAAAAACAATGCAAACAAGAAAAAGAATAATGAGAAGACTCTAACACAGGGTATATTGTTAATAAAGAATAAGAACATTGTATGAAGTTTTAAAAACTTGGCCAGTTTTAATTATGGCTGTAAATATGATTTTACTAGTCAGACCTTAGTTTTTAAAAGATCTGCAAGCTGCAAGCAAATTGGACATCCTGGTAGAAGGTTGCCCAACAAAGAAAACAGGAAAAAGCCATACCATTCTGGATTGGCAATGGCAATATTGCTTGTATGATGACTGTTGTGGTGCTGTGGGAGTTGCATAACACACAACTGAATATTTTGATATACTAAGCAAAGACTCGTAGATGTTGAAGGTTCTCTTAAAAAGGAAAGTTTATGTTCCATAGTATCGATCCCCGGATTATTTCACAAACTTTGCACAAACATTTTGCCTATTTCTAATTTCTATCCTTCCTTTCTCTGGTTTTACTGAAATGTAAAAAAATTGACAAAATAAATGTGCATTGAATATACGCTATGCTACATTCTCACAACAGAGCTTCAACTTTGCCATGAATCCACTCAGATCTATTTTTTCCCATTCTATAAAAAATCCATTTTCTTGCTTAATCCACTGAACACAAATTTTTCAATGCAGAGTGGTCTATTGATACTGCATTTTCATTGCCCCAACAAAGACCTCACATTTGTGCCTATCACCTTACTGTCTGTTTACATGTCTGAGCAAACAGCAGGTAGATCAGTGGCCTTCAAGAACAAGTCACTGCCAAACAGCACCACAGTAATAC
>VZUA01001205.1:25688-39447 GCA_013401035.1 Horornis vulcanius | reverse complement strand
GGCTTAATTAGTTGCAGAAGTACTTCCACAATAGCAAGAGAGTCTAGATTACATGCTCTATTACCAACACAAGAGCAATGTATTTTAAACAAGCAGCAAAACTTGTTTAGATGTTGCTCAGACCACAGACAAGTTGTTGACTAGCACTCAAAATTATTTGGTTTCCAAATGCCCTTGGGGCTCTTCAACAACAGTGGCTNCTTCAACAACAGTGGCTTGGTGCACCAAAACGCTGAATGACTCTGTTCTGGTTATACAAGATAAGCCAGGACATTATTTTCAAAAATCTGCATGCAAACTGTGCCACAAGGGATGCAAGTAAAGTCAGTTCCCAGCTCAGCTGAGCTGAGGTCTCAGCACTGCTCTAACCAAGTACACACAACTCCTTGTTGACTTGAAGCACTGGCTGAGCAAGTCTGCAAAATGCTACTTAGTCATACACTCCTATTGCATCAGTGTTTTGCTGTCGTCCAGAACAGCTGACATCTGGCAATGTAACTGCATTATCACAAGCTTGATACAGGTAGAGAATGGGGAGAAACTGAATAAAAACTTGTTCTTCTCCTTATTTAGGCTGAAATTGCTGAATTACCAGTGTCATAATGCAACATATTCTTAATCTTTGAATTTTCGAAGTTACATGGAATCTCAGATCAAAATTCAAATAAAATCCTAAAATACATATTCTTGTTGTCAATTTTAATTTACACTGTATAAACAATTTGCTCTCCTTAGATTCCCAAGACGAATAAAAGGTTCTACCACAATAATACTGAGTGAATATTGCACATAGCTGTTATGAATTACCCCATTCTTAAAACATTAAAATATTTCAAAATCTTACAGGGATTACTGCACTGAGGTCAACATTTATATTCAAAATAGCTTCCTAAAGGTCCCAATGAGAGAGCAGTTGATGTGTAGCAGCTCTGTCTCTCTCTGCTAAGCATTCAAAGAAAACTCTCTCTACAGTCTTCTCCAAGAGGAGAGCTATGCATGCCTATTCCTCTGTTTACCCAGTAAAGAACACAGCTGTACTCTCTCATGTACTGTTACACCTCCAGAAGAGGTAACTATAGCACAGAGGAGGTAAATGTAGCACAATTATAATCATCTCAGTTTCGTGGGGCTTTTTGTATCTCCAAGGTAAGAACAAGAAATGAGATTTTTTTTTATCACTGTTAAAAATAAGATTAAATTGCCCTTCAGCTCCAAAACACACACGGAAGTCCAGCATGAAAAGCAGTATTTACAAAGTAAACAGTTTATTACAACCAGAAGGAACTACATAGTACTTTTAACACACTTATTACTCAATATTTCACTGTCCAAGTCATAAACTTGATGAACTTTCAGCAATGCAGAATCATTCCAGTATTGAGTACACCTCAAGTGTTCTTCTAGATAAGCACAAACTAAAAAACATAAAGTGCTTTCTACACCTTCTTTTCTGAAAACATAAAAGAAGTTTGAAACACTTACTGATTCCATGTTCAATCCAATTTGTTCAAAAGCCATTCTAATTAAGCGCTTCAGCCAGCAAATCATCTGGACTGGAAAAGGCCTTTCCGAACTTGGATTTAAGCCTTCCAAACCTACAAGACTGCCAAGGTTCCATAGTAGTTCTGAAATGAGACACATAAGAATTTTAGATGCATGTTGTTGAACAGATACAGAAGTGAACTGCTACATTCCTAAAAAAACAAGCTTTAGATACAAGACAGATGACACCAAATCCTTCTACTGCAAAGCAAAGGTGTTCAAAAGGCATCTGCTTAATACAGGTAATGAAGACTCTTTAGTAGTGTCATGAGTTGGAAGGGAGCTTAAAAGTCATTCAATTCCAACCCTCCTGCTATGTGCAGGAACACCTTGCACTAGATCAGGTTGCACAGGGCCCTATCCAGCCTGGCCACAAAAACTTCCAGGAGGAATGGGGCATCCAAAACTTTTTTGGGCAATCTGTTTCAGTGCATCAGCATCCTCATGGTGATACGTATCTAATCCAAACCTATCCTCTCTCTGTTTAAAGCCACCGCCACTTGTTCTATCACTGCATGCCCTTACAAAAACTCCCTCTCCAGCTCTCTAGTAATTCCCTTCAGGTACTGGAAAGAATTCCAAGCTGTTGTAAAGTTAACAATTAAAAAGTTGGGGAAATGCATGCTCACTTGAGCTTGGACAGATGATGGCGTCCAACAACTCTAAGTGTGCATCAGGCACTATGAACGCCTGCAGATGGGGATTAGCACTAAGATTGAAGTGCCATACTCATATCTAAAACTCATTTCTATGCAGGAACAGACTGCAGAGAGCTGATCACCTCTCTTGATTCACATTCTCTGACAGCTTTGTTGTTCCTTCCTTTTTCCTACAACTAAGGAGAGAAAGAAAACAGAAAAATGACTAATGCAGGAAAATGACACGAAATACTGTAGATGGAGGACATTAAAATATTCAAGCAGTTTATAAAATTAGACAGATTTCAAATCCTGTATATTTATACACACTTCCAGTCACTTGACTAAAGACAGTTTTATTGCTCCTCTAGTGAAAACAGTTTACTTTTTCTTTAACTGTGTTCTACACCAGTCAACCTGGACACCACTGAGAAGTGTATGCCACCAAAACCAGGAAAAAAAGTCACAGATTTAGGTTTACATTTGTTTTGTGCAGCAGGCTGGAAACAACACTCTGTTGATCCACCCTGAGCAACGTATTTGTAGTACAACAACAGTGTTGCTGAAGCCAGTCTATATACAGACAAGGGATGACTAAAGCAATGCAGCAGCAAGGAACTGGTACCTGGAAAATTTGAAAGTCAGGAGATGGAAAAGCTCTGCTGTTTGTACGTGGCCACAAGCCCTACACTTAAACCATCATTGTTTCCATTACAATTTTTTTTTCAACAGTTTACAGTTCCTTAGTAATAACGAACTTCTTGTGGAAACTTGGCAGAAACAGTACAATCTTACAGTGACTTTTTTTAGACAGGCTTAAAAAATAGTTGATACTAGTTTCTCATCATCACAGGATTTTCTTTTTTTGTGACTAAGCTCAGAAGAAAAAACTATTAATCTACACCAAGAGATTAGAATGAAAACTGCAACTGTTATAAGAAAAACAACAGGGAAGAATAATGGGCTAGCTACCAAACAGCCACGAATACAAGCTACAGCCATTCATAATAAATAAATAAGTCATGGACTTTTTTATGGAATGCTGGAGAAGTCTATTAAAGAAGCATTACCATCTCTTTATCTATTATTCCTTTAGGCATCCGTTATTCTTCCCTTATACAACCATCTTGGATCTCATTGTACCTGCTGTGTTCTTAAAACAGGAAGAACACAATGCCTCACATTGGATTTGGCATCATATCTGGCACTGTAGCATGCAATGACACAGAAGAGAGAGGAATGCTGCTTTAAAAGGGGAAACCTCTTCCAAAGGTGTGATATACTCCACCTCATTCCGAAGTCCAGACTTATTCAACAAGCAGTGTGGAAATCAAAGGAAGAAAAATGAAAGCTGTACCAAGACAAATTCAAACAAAAGAGAAAAAGGCTCTGAGCCTGAGTATTTCTGAGCAACTGCAAAGACAGGGGTGGCTGAGAAAGGCAAGTGACAGGACTAAAAGGAATGACTGTATCCTGATACGTTGGTCTTTCAGTCAGCTCAAACGTTTTACTTCCTCCAAAGAAATCAGAGCAGGTCTAGAAAGTTTTCATGAATTTAAGAAACTTAATGGCAAACAGGTAAAAAACCAAAACAACAACAAAACCTGACAAGACAACCAATTAAAAGCACAAAACCAGATGCAGAAAATAAGTAGCACAACACGAGGATGACACTATGGTATAAATATGAAGTAGTGAGCTAAAAAACACAAGGGTTCCATCTTACAGGCATAAAAAAGTCCTATATGTATTAGCAGTAGGAGACAAGAGGGACAACCATGATCTAACAGGAAAGAATACAGTGTGTGATATGGACAGTCAATATGTATTCAGTGTTTTCACCTGACAATGGCAAATAAGACAGACAAGGGTTAGCATGAATTACAATGCTGAGAAGTTATAACCACCAGGACAACAATAGCTAATGAATCTCACCTTGCAAAGTTGTCAAAAACTTGTCAAAGCACCTTTTGAAATATTGCTAATTAATTTCAGAAATTTGTTCTATGGGATTCAAAAACTCAGGAAATAAAAGAAGGAGCATGATGACACAAAGCACTGGAAATAGTCCAACACACTTATCCTGCCCTAAAATATTAAGGTGACCCTTTATAATTCCAGGTTCCAAGACTTTGATGACTGAACACAAAAGAGCATTCATTCAACCAAAAAACCTACTTCCATAAAATTAACATTTATAGTTCACTTTGTAAGTCATTGTTTCCTCTGTAGCCTAAGTACTTAAAGTACCTGAGACTGGGGTCACCCACGCCTTGCTCTTGTCAATGACCTGTCTGTTTTTGCAAAAGAAAGTAACTGAAATCAGACTGGAAGAGCGCAGAGTACCACCCAGTTCCTGGAATATCTCCCTTGGTTTGTGGCACTAAGGAAAACCACCATGTTTGAACAACCTCCAGCTAATCTGTTATCTAAAAGAAAAATGCTTCTAAGTATATCAGATTAATATTTTTAAATGAGTTTACAGAATTATCTCCAGGCAAACTTCATACTTATTTCTTGCAGACTGTGTTGCACTATACCTTTCTTCACAAAACTCAGCTATTTCACAATTGGTTTATGGGCCAAGAACACACAGGGTTCACTCCAAAAGAAACTGCTGGACAGCAGGAATGAAAGCATTAGCAAATTCTTCTCTCATGCTCTGTATACATGCCCTTTCCAGAAGCAGGAGTTAAATGATTATTGCTTTTAGTAAACAGAGTAACACCTCTTTTAAAATATTGATCTTTGTGATATTTATCCTCTTTCTTCCTGGTGCTACCTAAAAATAGTTTAATTCCCCCAAAATTTCCATAACTCAATTACTACAATGAGGAGCTCTGAGTGATAGTAATATTGCCATAAAAATTTGTCCCTTTGCTCTGCCTCAGCAAAACTATTACAAGAATGAGCAGCAGTCATAGACAAGATTACCAAGACATTCAAAGAGCAGTAACATAAAGAATTACATTTCACTGCATAAAGCATGAAGGGGTGGGAATTTCATGGGTTCATTTCAATGAAACCCAAAAATTAACAATGCTGAAGAACTTTCTTACTGATATAGAAATATGGAGGAATTCCTTGGTTTAGAAATTAGGAGGTCAGCATTTCCAAGCCCCCTGGAGCTTGTCTGCCTCTACTTTTCCCAACCACTTTTGCAGGCTCTGGTCAATACCCTCATATCAAACATCAGGTCTACAAAGCTGAGAGGTAATACCACTTATAAAATACAAATAGTCCATTAAATAAATATAAAAGCTCTGGAGTCTGTACGCATAAGGCATAATATACCCAGCAAATAGGAACAGAAGCCCTTTGCCAGGCTTTCTAGTGAGTCCTACACGGGAAAGATTAAAGGAAAGAGAAATCAGATGCAACTGCCTTCAAATTGAAATTCTTCTATAAGCTTTTTGCAATGTTGTATTTATCCAAGTCCTTTTCAGAGCATGAGTTCTTGCTCTTTAAAAGAAATATGATACTCATACTTTTTAACTGACGGTTTCTCTCATTCACTTAAGATCCATACAAACATAAGAAAATGACTTAATGGGATTGATGGAGCAGATTAACCTTAACAAAGAATAAACAAGGCATGAAATCTGAAAAATGAAAGGTGTAGTCTCTAAATTGAAAAGACATAATATTAAGAAGTATAAAATTTTCAAAGAAGCATGGGTTCAAAGGAATATCAACCACATAAAAAATCAAACACAAAAGGACCAGGCTCCTCCTTATTTTAGCAAGAACTAGGGCAAGCCTATTTCCTCAGTCTTTCAGACTGCCATGACTCAAGCTCATCTAAAAAAATTGCATCCACAAGGAAATATTATGAAAAAAGTAATAAGGGNAAAAAAAAAAAAAAAAAAGCATTATCACAACAGCCAAATGGGCAAGAAGAATCTTTGGATGAAGGACCAGTCTCTGTCACAAACTGACACAGACCAGCTATAAGTAAAGTAAACATGCATTTGGCAGAGGTCATATAGCCAGAAAGAAGTCTGGTTTTTGGTGTGGAAGCTACAACAATGAAGCACCCTAGTACTAACAGAAACACCTGTTTGGAAAGATATAAATAGAGAGATAAAAATCAGTGAATACTACAGGGACAATGTAAGCTAGTACTGGTATGAAATTTAAAGCAGGAATTGAAAATCACACATACTTTCAAAAGAAGTTGTTAAAGCTTTCTTTAAAATATAGCCCCATCATATTTACCTGAACAAGCAAAACCCTATTAATCAGATTCCATTCATACTATTCTACCTTGCCAACTAAGGACAGAAAAAAAAAATCCATGTTTCAACACTAGTTTAATCAAAAGCCTTTGCTCAGCAATGATTATACCTGCACAGTGCACTATAATACCACTGAGAGGTAAGTGAAACCCTTCAACACCTATAGACCACAAGGTATTATATGATAGAGACTACCAAACACCTACACTTCCCTGCCAGACAGCCCTCCCCACCAGCTGCTGTGCATGTCAGTCTTTCTGCTACAGCTTTGAGAGACAACAGCAGGTAAGTCTTATAAACAAAAAGGGTGTTTGTCTAAAAAAAAAAGCATTTAAAATGTCCAGATAGCTCTCTGTGTAACAGTGTCGAGTTCCTACACACAGCAATCATATTTTAGGTAGTCACCACTACAAAGCACATTATTTGCATTCAGCAAGAAGTAACCAGAACTTTTAGACCTGATGTGCAGATAATTCAGCTGCCTCATTTTTATCACCTAGGTAAAAGGCAGTGGGGAACAGAAGACATAATTCCTATTCATTTGATCTTTGTAAGTCTTGCCTTCACAAGAGCTGCACAGCTCTCTAAGGACAACATGTAAATATTAATGAAGTACTGCTGACGCTATCAGGCAGAGATCAATGCACTACGATTGATTTCAGCACTCAAACTCTACTCACTCTCAATATTTGGAATTTCAACAGCTTGTTAAACAAAATGAAAACACGCACCCAGCAAGTTATTTATTTACGATCACCACAGAAGAACCTGAGCAGGGTAACAGTATCACTAAAGGTGCACAAAGCAAGCAGTGTAAGTTTACAGAGAAGAGAAATAAAACCACCATGCCCCTTAGGGCTCATTTTTCCTGTTACATGCCAACTCTCTATTTTAAAGCCTCCTTTAAAAACTTTCCTCGAACTCCTCCGTATTGTCTCCACATGCTTTCGTATTTACATTATTTCCCGTGATCTGTCACCTTCTCATCACAGCAGTTCTCCTGCAGGAACAAAAGCTTCGGCCCAGCACCCGAAGGCACTTCCACGGTCCTGCCCGGCACCAGCCCTGCCCGGGACAGGCCCGAGAAAGGGGACGGCCCTGCCCGGGGAGAGCGGGGCCGCCCCGAGCGGCCTGTACGTGGTTTCAAGCAAGCTTCCCCTCCCGCACCGCCCCTCACCCGGGGTCAGCCGCGCCAAGAGGAGCTGCTCAGGGGGTTAGGGGCTGCCCGGGGTGGGGGGCGCTGCCCAGGGGTAAGCGGAGAGCCGCGGGCCGCCGCCGCCGCCTCTGCCCCCACCCCGGCCTCGCCTTGCCTTACCCGCCGCTGCGGCCGCCGCGCTGCNGCGGGACGTGGCGCGAGCTGCGGGGGCGAGGCGCTACCCGGCAGGCGCCGAGCCGGCAGCGGGCGGAGGAGCCGCTCCGCCCCGCCCCCCGCACTGTCACGTGAGCGGGACCCGCCAATAGGGGCGGGACGCCGGGAGCACGGCCGGGATGGGGAGTTTGGGTCCTGGTGTGCCACAGCCGTGGTGGGGGAGGTCGGTCTCATACCCCTGGCAACTAGCGAACAGGATAAAGGACACAGCTTCAAGCTGTGCCAGGGGATATTCAGGTTGGACGTTTTTGTTCACAAAACGGGTAATTAAACGTTGCTAGTGTGCTGCCCTGGGAGTGGTAGGGTCACTATCCCCAAGAGGTGTTTAAGAAAGACTGGATGGGGGCACTCAGTGCCCTGGTCTGGATGACAGGGAGATGTTTGGTCACAGGTTGGACTCGATGACCTCAGAGATTTTTTCCAGCCTCGCTGATTCCGTGATTCTGAGGCGGTGGGGAACGGCAGCCGCCCCCCCTTGCCACCGCCGGCCCAACGCTGCCGTGTCCGCCTGCCCCCGCGCTCCTGAGGTGGCTGCTGGGCTGCTCCTGGGCTCCTGGGCTGCTCCTGGGCTCCTCCGCAGCCCCGGCGGTGGCTGCTGGCGCTGCCCGGCGGCTGCTGGCTGCCTGCGGCTCCCTGAGGTGCGGCTGTCGGCTGCGGCACCGCGGTGGCTCCTGGGCTGGCGTCGGCGGTGTCTCATTAAAGCCTTGTGGAAAGGAGGGCCAGGAGCGCTATGGGAAGCGGGCGGGAAGTTGGGCTCGCTGTGGGGCAGAGGGAGTTGGGGGATAGCGGGGAACACAGGGAGAATTTCTTCGTGCTGAATTGATTTAAGGATCACTTAGCGGGTGTTTTCAGCTTTAGAAACTACTGAAAACTTTACTCAAGCCTTTTAAAATAAGGTGCGAAGGTGACGTGGAGGAACTAGGAAACGGAAAACCTTCGCGACTTGGAAGAGACGGAGACCCAAACCATCGTAAAGGATCAAGATGCTGAACCTGGTGCTGTTAGAGGGTTTTTTCAGCTTTAACGGTGCCTTGATTCTATATTAAACCAAATTTAATTTTGGCGTCTCGTGGGGTGGGGAATACCAACTTCGCGTTTCGAACCAGGAGACGGGCACTCTCTGTCCATACAGCATCAGGTGTGGTTCACATTAGATTGTTTTACAGTACACGCTACGTTTTATTTGAGCAGTAAATTCAACTTCTGGCAGTAACCGTCTTTGTAGAAAAAAAAAAAAATCCAAAACAAATGGAGCTGCGCGAGGGGCGTGTTTCTGGACTACAGCCCTCGGACTACACCTCCCGGCCGGCACCGCGCCCCCCCAGGAACAAAATACTCCGCGATTGGCGGAGAGCCACGCTCGGTACCCGCCAATCGCGCTGCGCGGTGTTACGCAGTGCCGGGCCAGAGCGCGCTCCGGTAGGTGGTGCGGGCGCCCTCGTCCCGGTGCTCGTCCCGCGGTTCTTCCCGAGCCTCTTCCCGTGCTCCTCCCGCCGCTCTCCGCAGGCCGCGCCGCCCCGCGGGACATGGGGGCGCGGGGCTGAGCTGCTAGTCCGCCCAGAGACGGCTTCTACGACGGTACGGCCCTGCCGGGGAGGGGAACAGGCCGCGCCGGGAAGCGCCGTGACGGGGGGGGCGTGTGCCGCCGAGATCCCCCCCTGCTTCCCGAATACATCCCGGAGCGCCGGGTGGCTGCGGGGCTGCAGCCCCCGCCGACCGCGGGGCCTGGGAGCTGAGTCCCGGGGCCTGGTCCCAGCCGGGCTGAGGCCTCGGCCGCCTGGGGAGGGCTGGCAGCGGGGCTATGGAGGTTCCTCTCCAGGGCCGACCCGGCGACAGCATACAGCGCAGGGGGAGAGCGGCAGAGAGATAAGGCTGCGGTTTTGATCTCATAGCTACAAAGGGGAGACAGGAGCAGACACCTGGCTCGCTGCTCTGCCAGACTCCTGAATTCTAGATATCTTGCTATAACTTTTAAGACTATCTAATGTTTTGGATTAAAGAAACTCCGGGAAGAGGGCGGGGGCGCGAGTTTTCATGGAATTGATTGTTGCAGGTCATGGAGAAGGGTGAGGATTTCAGAGTTGTCTCCGGAATTGAGGCTTAGGAGAGATGGAGAAGGATCTGGGAATAACAGAATCGCTTAATGGTTTGGGTTGGAAGGGAACTTGAAGAGCCTCTAGTTCTAACCCCTCTACTCCGAGCAGTGACACCTTCCAATCGACCAGGTTGCTCAAAGCTCCATCCAAGCTGGCCTTGAACACTCCTAGGGATAGGGCATCCACAGTGTCTCTAAGCAACCTGTTCCAATGCATCACCATCCTTACAGCAATTTCTTGCAATATCTAATCCAAACTTATGCCCTTTCAGGTTAAAGACATTGCCCCTTGTCCTGTCACTATATGCCTTTGTAAAATGCCTCTCTCCATCTTTCTTTTATTTTCCTTCAGATGAGTGTAGCCTAATGGAATAGGAGGGGGTAAAACTTGGTTTTGTGGGTGGGTTTTTTCAGAGGATTAGAAGGAAAAAGGCAAAAGGTGATCAGGATGGAAAGAGTTATAGGAATGATCTGGTGCTTGGGACACAGACCTGGAAGTCAGAGACGTTGATTAGCATTGGCTCCACACGTGACTTCATTTTTAAGTCTTGAATAATAGGTTCCTTTGTGCGCTATGGAAAATAGTTAATAATACTCAACAGAGTTGCTTTGGCTTTGTTTGTTTGGTGGTTTTGTTTTGTTTTTAATTTCGAGTTTTTTTTCTTTGGAAACACAAACTTGTTTGAGCTGCTGTATCTCCCAGTTGATACATTTTTGATTTCTGATAGTCAAGAGAAATAGTCTGGAGACTGAACATTGGCCTGTACTTTTCACTCTAGCACTCTCTTTCCTGAAGTAAGAAGCATTGACTTAGAGGTTAACAGCATTTTTTCTATGTGAAAATGTTAGAAATTATCATAACCCAGAAGGATGTTTATGGTTCATTGTTTTTGATGAGTGTGATTAATTTATGTTCATCAGAGATGAACCTTCAGTGAGGAAAAACTTGTGTTGGCAAATGATGTTAAAAAAATGTGATCACTTAAAATTTGTATTTGTTCTTTATTTGGGGGAAAATGAGTGATTTAACAAATTAACAATACGTATTCATTCCCACTTTTGTGCCTTAAGTTACTTGGCTGTGTTGGTACTGGCAACAACCAGGACTACACTTAGCATTTAGTAGTTTCAGAGGCACAAAGAAACTGTCTTTTTTAGACCAAAATTTTAGCATTTTCTATGAGCAAACCTATGCTTTTGTTGCCGGTTAAGTAGTTATTATTAACAACTCTGCAATCTGATACTCTCGAGCTAGCACGTGTCTCCTTTGAAATTGATCTGGTGCCTTGGACTTCGACTGGAGCAAGGCGTGACCTGCTTGCTCTCTTTTTATCGAGGGATACTCCTGAAAAGGAGAAAACACAAATCAAACCCAGCCTCTACAGCCCCTTCTGCCTTTGAATGTACGGCATGACACTAATTATTTGATATATCGATGAAGAATGAAGCCTAATGTTCACTGCTCTTGATGCACTGTTAATATTTTGTTGACTTATGTGGTTTATTTTTTTTGATTGCCAAAGCTACTCTGAAAATACTTTGATTTTGCACCTTTACATGGAAGGATGTTTATAGACTTCTAGGGTGCCTTGTGAGAAAACTGGATTTATTGAAAATATTTGTCACTAGTGTAAGGAAAAAAAGGACAACATACAGTACTCCCATAAAGATTGACTGGTCTGGAATAACAGAAAGGAAATAAATAAAAACCTTTTTAACCAAATATATCTGCTCTCTGCATAGGAAGTTTAGCTTTCCAGTTTATAAATTTCAGGACCCACATCCCTCTCAATTCCATCCACCTTCCATGAATTCTAGTCCTTGGGTTTTTTATACCTTTTTGTTTAGAACAAATTATTGCCTTCGTGCTTTTCTTTTTTTTTTTGTCTGTTTTAATTGATGATAAATGTTGTCGTATTAGTAATAAATCTTTTTTCAGCAGGTATTTTGAATGAATGGTGCAGAAAAGATGAATTCTGCGATGAGTGAGGAGCCTGATGCACTGTCTGTAGTTAACCAACTCCGAGATCTAGCAGCAGATCCATTGAACAGACGGGCCATTGTTCAGGATCAGGGATGCCTGCCAGGTCTCATTCTGTTTCTGGACCATCCCAACCCTCAGGTTGTTCATTCAGCTTTACTAGTAAGTATTCTGGAGGTAAATTTCTATGTCGGTAGGGCATTTTAAAACTTTGTTAAACAAGTTGTTTAAACAAGCAGTTTACAAACAAAGCTGTTTAAACAATTTGTTTAAACAAGTGAAAATGTGAAAAGCCTGGTTATATTGACATTCATTACAAGCATTTTTTTAAAACCCATGTATTTCAAAAATGACACATTATTCCAGGAGATTTTTAAAGATACTAATTTGCTTTGCATTTTTTCCCTAATACAGCTATTTGTCTTTATGTGTGGAGGGAGGTAAGGACCCTTAAATCTATTTCTTAAGATGAAGTCATAGAGCTTGATAAATGTGAACAGTGATTTGATATTCACATTATAAAAATCAAAATCTTAGGAGATCTTGGGTTAGAAGCAACCTCCTGAGGTGGTGTAGTGCAATCCCATGCCCAAATTAGGTGCACTGAGATCACAGCTCATGGTTGTGTCTGTTTGATCTTGAGCACTTTGAAGGGGGAAGATTCCATGACCTCTCTGGCACACTGTTCCAGCATTTGACCAGCTTCATGGTGTTAAAAACAAACAAAACCCTCTCAAAACTGAAAGAACCAACCAACTCAAAATCTATGAATATCTAATACGACTTGTTTCAGCTTTTGCCTGTTTCTTCTTGTTCTAAATCATAAATGCTGAAGTCCTGATTTCTTATCCTGAATTGTAATATTAGCTTAAAAATGTATTTCTTGCTTAGAAATGGGAGAAATGAAAGTCAGAATTTAGTGATTTCAAGAGTTAAGTTAAAACTTCTAAGTTACTGATATTTATGTGATGCTCTTTTTTTTTATTTATGCCATTAATGAATTGTAAAGAATGTAAAAGAACAAAGAGCTCTGGCTTTTGCATGCAAGTGTACATTGTTCTTTATATCACTAAGACCTATCTGTGCCATAATTTTTTGGTTTTTTGTGTTGCTTTCATAGTAGATATTAGTGAACTTCATGAAATTATTTGGCTGATTTGTTTTGAGTTTGGGGAGGGAGGTCCCATAATCCAGGAAACCTGTGTCCTGCTAATTGTTTTTTAGGTTAGCCTTGCCATGGCATTTGGAGTTGAGTTTACTGTTCTTGGGAGTGTATTGCATTTTCTTCCCAGAGTAGTTTCCTTAGGCTGTGATCTTAAAAGAAGCTCTTGTTTGGATGTCCCACTGTCTTTTTCCTTCCTTTGTTTTGTTGGGCTGTGTATTCTCACTGCCTGTGTGAGATTCACTAATCAGTCTCTGATCATGTTATAAAAATTACTTCAACATAAAAGGACTGGCTTTGTCAAGAGTGATGAGGCCTAATCCAGTTTACAGTGTGGTTCCACAGCCCCTGGTAGTACTCAAGTTGTGTTGAAAGGAAATCTTGGGTGAGGATGGGAGGCACATCGCTCGTTCCGTGTAGTGATAATCTACAGTTAGAGTGGGTTAAGAATCGGGGTTTAGAGGAGACCCAGACGTGGCTGCAATGAGAAGTGGATCAGTTTACTGTGAAAAGATGTTCTGGTCTGCTACTCAGACTCCTTCTGTTCATGAGTTCTTGAACTGCTTAGGTTCTGAAGGTCTAAATGTCTTCACTGGCAACTTTTTAGACTTCATGTTTTATATTTTTCCATCCTGAAAAGTCTTTGTGTTTTTGTAGACTTCCTCTTGGTCAAAAAGTGCTTCAATTGGAATGGGGATCATTAAATGTAATGATCTTCCATTAAGTGTGTACCT
>VZUA01001203.1:11642-24586 GCA_013401035.1 Horornis vulcanius | reverse complement strand
AAAAAAAAAAAAAAAAAAGTGCTTTGTAAAACATGTTTGATTATTTAGTTCAAGACATGGCAGGCAGAGGTTTTGAGAGGCAGGGAACAGGACTGGATGCTAGCAGCCGTGGTGCCTTGATAAGGATGTTTGTGGAAGCTGCACTTCCATGGGTTGGATGTAGGGAAATCACAGGATGATGTACATCTCACTTCAGGGCAAGCAGAGGGAAAATCCCTATGCGAAAATCTCCTGAACAAATGAGATGTTTCTGGAGAATGAAAGACAGATTGTGAGAACAGCCTGATGTGGCTACAACCTTAAGAAGATTTCATTCTGCTTCTGCAGGTACAGTACCAGGGGCTCTTTCGAATGATCACTGTCCTGGGGATTGGTGGCACATTCCAAATCGGCTTTCAAATTTCTTCCATCACCTACATGTCTCAGGTAGGCAAAGATACACATGGCACACTGGTTAATGAGAGCACTGAGCCTCCATTGCTGCCTGAGGCTGCTCCTCTGGCATTCAGAAAGGGTTTACTCACAGTATTCTATTCTCCTCTCTTTTCCCATTTGCTATGCTATGCTATCATGAAGAGCAGAGCATGTCAAAATGTTGCAAACAGAAGAGAGATCTGCAAGTTGTTGTTAATAGAACAGTTCCTCAGAAGACACACACTAACTAGGGTGGCATCTCCCCTAAACTCTTACAGCACACTTGCCTTCTTCAGTGGTTTCAGGTGATATTTTTATGGTTATCCATCCTCACAGAAAAATAGAACAAGGGAGCCATGCTTTAGGAAAATGTCTGCTTCTCTCCACTGATCAGGGATAAAACTTCCATTAAGGACACTGACATCTAGAGGGAAGACATCATTATGTTGTAGACATCACCTTAGTGGAAAAGCATTATTTCTGGCTTCAGAGCACTAAGTTCTGAGTGAAAAAGTATTTGGGAATTGCACTGAACAGGCTCTGTGTAATGTGGCATTCTTGGCAGGTGTATGAGACAAACCCATAACTCATTTCCAGACTTCGTAGTACTGTTTACACTATTCTTTAGTACCACTCCATGCCTCGCTTCCTCAGATTTCAAGGACAAAAAACCCAAAGATTGAACTTTTAATGGCAGAATGAGCATAGCACACTCTATTATACTATGTCTGCTAGATACTACACAGTTTTAAAGCCTATGTGAAATAGTAACTTCAGCTGAAGCAACAAAATTATTTTGTAAATATAATAAAGTACCTGCCTTGCTGTCACAGGTATTGCTAATTAATTTTTTTTCTGTCTCAGCATGTTAAGGCTTTCATTAATGAAACCTGGCTGGAGCGCTATGGCTATCCCATCCAACAGGATAACCTCTTGTTCCTGTGGTCTATCACTGTGTCCATCTTTGGAATAGGAGGTCTCTTGGGTTCTTCAGGAAGCAGATATCTCACTGTCAAATTTGGCAAGTATGTATGTTTAAAGATAATTTATCAACTGAATCTTATCTTAAGGAAATGATAGTCAAGGTTTTAAATGAGACAGACTTTTAGACTTAGTCATGGCTTTAGCACAGCCAGCTCAGCTGTGGTGTCAGCTGAGTTTCCTGCTTCCTGCCCATGTCCTGTGGCAGGGACTGTGCTGTCAGCCTGTCAAACCAGGCATGGCTCCCCAGTTTGGGTTCATCTCAGCAATGAGGAAAGGCAGCACCTGGCTGAAGTCAGAACAGGTTCTTGAAAGTGCTACTCAAAATACAGAAGCATTGAGATCCTTGTTGGTGCTGCAGTAATGTGTCTCACAGTGGATGTTTAAGTGCAGAAAAGCTTTCAGAGTTTTCTCTGCTACACAACCCAGAAGTGTTTCCAAACTCACAGGTGCAGCCATGTGCCAAGGCACACCATGAGTCCAAAGTACCCAGGGCTTATTTTCTCCTGGACCACATATGAGTAATTTCAAAAAGCTACCAAGACAACTTCAGCCAAGACTTCCTGCATGACATTAAGTGCCATTTCCCTTCTGAGTTTTCATTTTCTTGCACTCACAGAAAGAAATGTCTCTTGTGTAACAATGTGCTCATGATAGTGGCAGCATCTATCATGGGCTGCAGTAAAATATCCCAGTCCTTTGAGATGATTCTGATCGGACGCTTCATGTGCGGGTTAAGTGCAGGTGAGTGACTTCTCCCACAGGTCAGCAGAATCTCACAAAATTTTACATCTTTATTCAAAGTAAATAATAAGCCTCCACTAAGAAAACAAAATGTTGAAGTCAGTGATCTTTTGTGAGGCGATTTTCTATAATGCTCTGCAATAAAGAGCATAATTAATATTAATTTCACTGATACCAAATGAAATTCAGCTTTGCCAAGTGTATGAATACCCAGAGATGTCAGAAGTGTTTTGATACCACATGAAACAAGGGATTTTCTGAAGCAAAAATATGTATAATATTTTCTTAAATTTAGCTAGCAGTGCTAATAATTATACAGTTCAAAGCTAGTATTTTCATAAGGGGGAGTATTCCAAGTAGTAAGTCCATGGGGTTAGCACAAAGATCTGGGCTTAATAAAGCAAGATCACTCCTAGCAAGTAGACTACAGGCAGTAAAAACATCCTGTGTGCTATCACTATTTTTTTGTATTTTTTATCAGTATTTTTTTGTATTTTTTTCCCTACACAAAACTTGTCTTTCTATTTGCTTGCATATTCACAGAGACGCCCCTTTTAACTTACTAAAGAGTTAACTTAGAAGTTAATGCCTATTTTTCAACCAGATTTTGTACATTGCTTCTCTGACATACAGATGTGTTGAAGAGCTATGGTTGTAATTTGAGAACAGCTTACCTACAGGGGCCTTGCTCTGGTCTAGAACCTGTATCATGCCTGATTTTTGTTAGAGACTGCAATCAAAAAAGATTGCTTTGCCATCACATACAGACAAATGTTGCATTTGAAACAGATAAAAGGCTCTGTGACCACCATATCAGGAAAAAGCTTCTGTTCCCAGACTAGTATATTCGCATGTCAGAGCTAATAAATATAACTGGAAACACCAACTCTGAGTGAAATCATAAAAATTATTGCTGGATATCAGAAAAGAAATATCGTGTCTCCACCTAAATCACAAATAAATCAGCACTGACTATAGCTCTATATGTGACAATTTTCCATGAGTCTACCATGCAGCTCTTCAATAGCATTATGTCAGAAAAGGTTGAGAAAATGTGGGTTAACTACAAGCATATTAAATACTGCTAAGAAGTGTTTATGCAGCACTTGCATATCCTGTGTTCTTTAAAACATGCTAAGGCTCTCAGGAGATCTTATGATGAGGCTACACCTACATTTTAAAGGGAAAACTGTGCATTTCTTAAGATCAGCAAACTGCACTCTGCAAAGAAGACCAATACTTTTGTAGAAAGAGTTAAAAAATCTAGTACTGAAAGTCTCGTATGTGAGTTGAGGTATGTGCCAGAGACAGCTGTATTCTGTAATACTTAATTATTTACACCCATTTTTATTTCCAATGGTTATGTCTCCTTTCTTCTCTCCCATAATTCCCTCTTCGCCTCAAGGTCTTTGTGTTCCTCTACATCACCAATATGTTGGAGAAATTTCCCCTAGGAAGCTACGGGGATTTGCAAACTCCACTTCCTCTTTCTTTTGGTCATTGGGAAAAGCCGTAGGACAAATTTCAGGACAAAGGTACAATGCAATTTATTAACAGCTCAGTTCATTTCTGGATCCCTTCCACCTTTTGCTTCTTCCTCTGCTTTTCCATCCATTCCTTTCTCTCCTCAAAGCTGATGCAATGAACTTTAACACACATTTTCTCCCTGCCAGGGAGCTGCTGGGCAGCCAGACACTGTGGCCCATGCTGATGGCCTCCTGTGGAGTCCCAGCACTGGTCCAGCTGGTCACACTTCCATTCTTCCCAGAGTCCCCTCCATATCTCCTCATGCATAAAGGAGACCAGGAAGGCTGCAAAAAAGGTAACTGAGGGCTTCAGGTTCCTGTTCCTCACTTGACTTAGAATCATTGTGATGCTTGCTTTCCCCATATGGAAAGAAATAAATAGGACAAAGTTTCTCCCTGCTCATTTCCCAATGGCTCTGAGTCCATTATTGTTGTAGTACCCACATAGAGCACAAAACTACTTCCCTCTACAGCTCTGTATTACAAAACCTTTTGCATTTGTCTGACACCACCTGCACTGTCAGTCTGATGATTAATGCTAAATTATAAATGAAAAATAGCTGTATGCACTGCAGGGCTCCACTGGGCACCCCTTAGCTCTGGTTATTGGCTGTGTACCCTGTTCACACCCTGAGAGAAGGAGGAAGGCAGAAAAGAGGCCTCACGGGCAGGGAGGGAGCCCCTGTGCACCCCACTAGCCCCTCTGTGCCCCAGCAGGTCCCAGTGTGCAGGAGGGGATCAGGGCTCTGGAACACCCTGCAAGGTCTCTGCCTCTCAGCACAGCCCCAGCCCATGCACACTGGGCTGCCACATACTTGTATCACCTGCTCAGAGAACTTCTTAGGGCATAAACAGAGAATTAACATGGCAGGTCTCGCTCTCCTCTTCACAGCCATAAGGCAGCTTTGGGGTGAAGGCCAACACCAAGCAGAGATTGATGACATCATGAAAGAGAAGGCAACAATGAAAAACACCAAGATCTTGAGTGTCCTGGAACTAGTGAAAGAACCAGCTTTCCGTTGGCAGCTGTACATGATAGTTATTCTGACCGCCACAATTCAGCTATGTGGCATCAATGCAGTTGAGTGTATTTCCCCCTTAAAGTCCCAAGATACCACAGCTCACAGGAGCTTCCTCCATTTTTCTCAGGCTTCTCAGACCAAACCTTGCTGTCTGCCAGCCCTTCTGCAGGACAGCAGCAGCCACAAAGCTTGGCTGGGCTNAATGCCACACACTCATCTAATCCTAACGGCTATGCCAGCAGGAGCCAGCTGCTTTCAAACCACCTATCCATCTTCCAACAGGCCATTTTTACTCTCTCACCACAACACAGCAGCATCTCTAAAAAGGAAATACACAACTGAGTCTAACACAGCTTAAACTGGAATCTTATCACCTCAGCACATCTCCAAACACTAGCAGAGATACTTGAAAAAATGTTTGGTTTATCCCTTCATGACTCCATAACCCACACTCTTCTTTCTTGGGAAGATCTTACACTGATGGTTTTGGATGGGCTCTGAAAACAAAATATATTTGGCTGTTTCTGAAAACACCTAAATCAGGAGTCTGCAAGCCTAATTGCATTGTAGTAGCTGGAGGTCCAATTATCCCAGCATTTTATCTTTTATCAAATTAATTAATGAATTAATTATATAATGTTTTATAATATATTTGTCTGCTGATAAAGTGAATACTACCAAGAAGAGTGCAGAATTCCAGCTCGCTCACAAGCTGAGCTTCATGCTCCCTGATTAGCAGCTCATATTTGGGCAGTGTCACACAAGTTTGGGTAAGAAATCGATTATTTTCTTCTCTTAATGTTCAACGGGGTTTTTTTTCCAGATTTATTTTTATACCTTTGAAGTCCTCCAGGCAGCTGGCTTTGATGAAAAAATGGCCTCCTATATGACCCTCTCCATCGGACTCTCTGAACTCGTAGCTGCTGTAGTCTGTGTAAGTGACATAACCAGGGGAGTGGGGCACACGTTGTTCTCCAGCACTGACACTGATGTGATTTCTGTCCTTCAGAGCTCCATCATTGAGCGACTGGGCAGGAAAGTGCTCCTAAGAGGAGGCTACTGGATCATGGGTTCACTGCTAGCTGCTATCACTGTGACTCTGTCCCTACAGGTAAGGAAATTGTGCTCACAGCAGATTGCTCTGTCTATCCTATTTCTGAGCTAAAGCTCACTGGCAGGACCACACTACTGAGAAAGGAAAGTGAGGTTTAGATCAAGCTCATCTATACATAGGATTAAACTCTCTCTTAGCCAGTAGTCTCTTGTACTCCTGCCTTCTTTTCAATATGATCCCATGACCTTAGAAAGGAACACATAAAACACTGGGAGATTGGTTCCTGACCTCATCAGGTGCAAACACCAAACACTGGCCAGCACAGACCACAAGACAGTCCTAGGAAAATGCCCCTTTCTATTCATGCTGTTTTTTAACAAGTAACAACAAAACCCCAGACCTTTTGCATCAGTTAATTTGAAATTGAACTTTGCTGCAGATAATTGTGGGAAGGCACTCTCTGTTCAGAGACTGGAGACCAGTTCACTTCTGGAACAGGGATACCTCTCTGTCATTGCTGTAGCTTTTTCAGAAGCAAATCACCTGCATTTTCAGTACTCATCTGGAGCTACTCTACAGACACACTGCAAAATTGACCTGGAAGCAAGGTGGCAGCAGACTTCTGGTTTTGTTTCATTCATGAAAGCTCTCAAACACAGGAGAGAGAAATCTTTTTTGCCTAAAGCATTGAGTCTCATTTTTCCTTGACTAAGATCTAGAAAATCTGCTTTTCAGTACCAATTATTAAATCTATAACTTCATAGAAGCTAAGAAAGATCTTTAAGGACATCTTTCTCATATCCCTAAGGATCGGAGGAAGCACTATGAGGTCAAAAAGAAAGGACAGGGTGCAAAAGTACTCTTCAGACTTTGTTTAGTTGAAGTCTCCCTAGATTTGCAGCTGCTCTGCACTGGCAGACCTGCATCTACTCACCTAACAAAAACCTCAGCTGCTCCATCCACAGAGTAAAGCACTCACAGCTCTCAGCTCCCACACACTGAATATTTCTTTCTTGAGCTGACAGTGTTGGAAAAGCAGGAGCATTCCTCACCTAGGGCTGTTATCAGTTTTCAACCAGAAGTTTGTTATGGGCTTTTTTTTCCCCCAGGACTGGTACTTCTGGATGCCATACTGCAGCCTTGGTCTTATCATCCTGTTTTCAGTTGTCTTTGCTGTTGGGCCAGGTAAGTTCTCAATCAAAGGAAATAAAGGAATTGAGTCATGTGAGCTTATTAATAGACTAGGAAAATACTGCCTTATATTGCATAATATTTAGCATAAATAAGTTCATTTAACATAATCTTGCAGTAATTTGAACATTGTGGGTCCAGTTATTCACTGAACATAAAATTCAATACCATCAGGTTTGAGTTTTGCTAGCAAAAGGAAAGGAACACACTGGAAAAATACAGCAAAAATAGAGCAAAAGCAGATGGGTAAATGATTTTTTTTTTTTTTTTAAATCATGGGGGAAAAAGAGAAAAAGAAAAGCAAGAGTTCTTTTCAATTCAGTGTTATATAATGTTACATCTCATCCCACATAGACAGCAGTGCAGAAGACCTACTTTGGAGTAACTTTTTTTCCTAGCATTTATTGCCTGCTACTCATTAAATTTTATTTTATAAAGGCTAACAATTTTTTTAATATTTGCCTTCCCATATGGCAGGGTTGAATTATTCTCCTAACTTGAACCAGTCGAAATCCTGTGATTTCAAAACATAACTGAAATGCCCAGGAAGTAAATCTGGGAAGATCACTCATTGGTAATCTAGCAGAATCACACTGGAAATTCATTTTAGCAATAATAATTGTCATTCCATCCTGACGCATCTTCTTCCATAAGAGGAGGTCAGGCTTTCTCAAGTGTCAACTACTTAATTCTTGGATGTCGCCAAAAATTTATTTGAGTATTTTGCCACTTTAATAAATGATGTCTAGCAGTTTATTAGATGCCACAAAGGTTTTCTTTTGTAAAAAAGAGCAACATACTCAATGCCACTGCACAATTCTGGTGCTCATGCCAGTCCATTATAGTAGGATCTGTTAGCTGGCAATGTAACAGTGACACTCAACCCAAATGTTGAAGCCAAACACATCAAACAAGATGCAATTCTTGTTGTTCTTCCAGGTGGTGCCACGGTTTCCACCAGGGTTGAAATTTTCAAGCTGTCCTGCAGACCTCCTGCCTTTGTCATCAGCGCGGTTCTGAACTGGCTGGGAGTGTTTGTGATCGGCACCACCTTCCCCTTCATCGTGGTGAGTGCCTCTGCCCAGGCCGTGCAGCTCCAGCCACGGCAGCAGAGGTGACACTGCTGTGTCAGCCTGGAGTGCTCCTGGCCCTCCCACGTCCACTTTTGCAACTGAAGGGCCCTGATTGGCCCAAGATACTCATTCAGACTGAAATATTCGTCGAAGGTCAAAATGGAAAGAATTCCTTATCAAATTCAAAATACTTTGGGTGATGCCTTGAGGACAATGCTACCTGGAACAGAGGCTAGATAAAGTAAAAAGAATTAATAGGTGTTTATTAAAGGCTTTCAAAGGATACACCTTGGGCAGTGCAAAGCCTGGCAGAGGCTACACCCAAGATGAACGATGGTCACGAGTTTCTCAGACAGAAATAAGTTTGGTCTCTCTGCATATCAGAGGTTAATTGTCCAATTACAGCTTCAGGTGATGAAGTCATATTCCCCAGTTTCCTCCACCCTGATTCACTTTTGTTTCTACTTTTTGGACCTTTGTTCTCAGGCCTGGAAGGATTGTTTGGTCTGACCAAATTGTGAACAAAGCTAGCTAGCATTGTATACAGAGTTCAGAGTTATACACTAATGCAGGACAGGACCTGAAAAATATAAAAGCTAGAACTCAAAGTGTCATGGGACCCAAATACAAAAAATGTGCCAAGAACGTGACTAAAGCAAAGATATGCTCATCTTGCTCTCTTTCTTTTCTGCAGGAAAGACTCAAGCACTTCTGCTTCCTCATCTTTATGGTGGTACTTTTCACTTCAGGGATGATTATCCACCTGTTCCTTCCAGAAACGAAAGGGAAATCAATCATGGAAATCACAGAAGAATTCAATAAGCTAAACTTTAAAAACAAACGTATTCCAGAAACTCCAAATCATGTCACAGAGGATTATACCTTCTGCACCAGGCTTTGACCGGCTGTAAGGGGTAATCAGGTTTTTGTAAAAAAAGTAGGAAAAAAAAAAGACATTTGCCATTTTCTGACTAATAAGTTGCTCCAAATGGATTGTCAGCTTTCCTATCTGTCACTTACATGGTTCCCATTTTGCCAAACCAGCTTCTTTCCCAAGCACTCCACTCTGGGCAGCTCTGAAAAGGGATAAGGACTGTTATTAACAGGATAGACTCATGTGAATCATGAGCATTTTGGCTTAATGTGCTGATGTGTAAATCTCTTCTTAACAGAGCAACTAATACACACTGAAACTATACGTGTAGAATTTATAAACACTCTGCTGACCACAGAGAAAGGAAAGACCTGTGATCCTCTCTCTATGATTTCTGAGTATGTTTTTACAGTGCTGAAATGGGAACAGTGAAGTTCTTGGCTTGCTATCTCTGGCTAGCGTTCAATCCATAACAGATTAAAGAAAAAATTTAGTGGAATAGGAGATAAATTCTTTGTTTCTCTAGATTCAACTGAATAACCAAACCTTGCCAGGTTCCCATGCACAGTGCCATGTTGTCCTTGTGTAGTGTCTGGTTTGACAGACTTCAACCATTTCAGATTGCCTTTCAGCAGCAACAGAGCTAAAAGGACTGATGGATAGAATCCAGTCACCATAAACCCCAAGCACCCACAGTCATTTTTAGATACTCTGTGCTATCCTGCCCATCACTGCTGTCATCTCCAGTCTGCAGCTCCTCCTCCAGGAGCAGAATTCCCACAGGTATCTCAAGGGCTGTGAATCCCACAGCAACTGAACTGCTACTTTCCTCACGTGACTTTCGATTCCCTGGAACCTGTTTACCTCAGAAGAACTGCCTCAGACTGGAACTGATTGAATCAGAAACTTTTTTTGAAATATACAGGCCTATGGGACTTTCCTTTTCTTTACAAGGTGTCTAATGTTTGTGTGTTTCCCTCTGTTAATGAGAGGCTCACACGGTTGTAGAAGGAAAGCAATACTATAAGGAAGAACATGATCAAAGATAAGGCTTACTGTGAAGCACACTATACAATTTAAAGTTCAAACTCTAGCCTTGTACAGTAAAATAAGTGGTTTTACCTGTGCTGTTGCTTTGACTGGCATATTTACTTCAACTCAAATGAGGTTATTCAAAGTAAGAATTCAATTGTTCATCTTAACTGCTGCTTATTTTTAGTTGCAAATGGTAACCATAATAAAAATGGCAGATTGCCTTGTGATAAAACTTCTGGCCTCCACAAACATTTCTTTCCCCACTTCATGATCTCCTCAGAGGGAGCTGATTAGAAAAAGTTGTTAGTGTGCATAACGTTCCATGGTTGGGGTTTTTCATTATTCCTGTCTTTAGTACTGAGTGACACTTCAGATATCTCATTAAATAGAACTACATTAATAGAACTATATATCTAAGAAACATGAAGTGTCCTAAAGACAGAAAACTCAATAATTTTGTAGTGTTCCATATGCATGTAATATGATTAAACACTACCAGTCATCTGGGGACAGCTACCAATATAGATGAGAAATACCAACTTTTTGCATAACAGAATTCTCTCTTCTCTACCAGTCATTCTGGAAACACCATTCCATTACAAGGATCCCCGAAACCTTTGGAAACAAGAGCAGAGTGGCACTGTGTAGCACTGCTGACAGACTCCCCAGTGAGTCATTTCTGTGATCTCAGTTATTCATTAGGTGCCATTTAGGGAAGCCTTCCCCACAGGAGCCTCCCCAAGCAGGCAGTGATGCCCTATGAACATTGCTGGGACAGTGAAGCAGAACAGCCCCGTGGAGCACAGGTCAGCCTTGGCCTGTGCTCAGTGGAGCAAGAGCTGTGTCATGGGGACACTGTGGTCAAGGGATGAAACGGCAAAAGGGGTGGTTCAAATACACGTGGGAGGGCACAGGGACAAAGGGAACAGTAATTCAGGAACACTACACGTACATATTCTTCCAGAGACATCAGTTATAGGTAAGATATATCTTAAATACCAATTGAGGCAGATATAGAAACCTTAAAAATGTATCTGTGAACGTCTGTCAGTTGGACACAAAAAATATGGATCTGTATTAAGGAAGGTTTAGCACAGCTTTGGATATGTGTCACACATGACTGTAAAACTGCAAGATATATGACTAAAAGACCTGATGCTGTGAGATTTGCTGTCCTGAGCACAAATCTGACTAAAGGATATCGGTAAAATATCTGCTTCTTTTTATGGAGCTGCACATCTAATAAAGGGGGCCTCAGAACAGTCTAAGCAGTACCAGCACACAAGCAGTGCAGTCACTAATCACCATAAATGCAAAAGACATTATACAGAAAGGGAGTTATGAGAGGAAGATTCAACCTACCCAAAGTAGAAATCCTAAATTAAAGTCCAAGAGCAAAAAGTGTAAGTTCCAATATGTATAAATACACTAAGTAGAAGTGGGTAAAGTAAAACATTGGATATGTGCAACAGGCTGTATTTGAGAAGGAGTGCCCCATGCTGAAATCTACACATAATTGCCTTTTTGTATGTCCCCCCAATATCATCTGAACAAGGCAGATGCCAGCAGCTACCATGGAATTTCATTCCTTTGTCAGATGCACATCATGTTGTTTCAACTTTGTCTAACTTTACAGAAAAGCAAATTAATTCTTGGCATCAAAGGGACACTCTCCGTTGTGCTCTAACAACAGCTCATCCGCTGAAGAACCTCAAGTGAAAAAAAAATCCCTCCATGAACTCTCAGCACAAATCAACAGCAAAGACAAGGTTATGATGAGGCCTGAGAGTGGCAGGAGAAATGTCTGGGTGGTACCATACACTACATTTCAAACATCAGCTAGAGAATCCAGGAATACGCTTCGCATGTGAAATATTTTCTAGTAAATATGACTGCTTGCATTAACTAAGCCCTTTATGATTTCTTCATCCTCTCCTTCAACTGAAGTGTAAATGGCAAGCGATAACTAAGCCATTTACCAACTGAATACATTCAAGATCCTCTTAATTGTGAAATAACTGAAGTTAAAGCCTGAGAATTTTCTCTCAGAAGAAACAGACATCAATCCAGATGTGGAGGTTACAAAACAGCCTCATAACAACCTTATTTTTCATTGCAGACACAGAAATAAGTACACTCTCTAGTGGAAATGCCAGACAAAACTGAGCATGGTGAATGTTCCTCCCTACCAGCAAAGAAAAATCATCTACTAAATACTTGACTGGTCAAGCCTGGTGTGCCACGCTAGAATTGCTATGTTTGCACCCCATTTCAAAATCATGGAGTAGTTCAGTTCCTCCCAGTAATGATTAAGTTAGGATGTGCTCCAGTTGCCATCACCTGGAGAGAGGACAGCTCTTTCCTATTACATGTCAAAGTCCTGGAGTTCACTGTCCAAGCCCCATCTAAGATGCCCAACAGGGATCTCTGTCTCTAAGTTTCTCACTTATACTGAAAACCGAGCAGGTTATGATGATGGGAATCCTGTTTAAAATTGTTTTCTCAGTCCTCTGTTCCCCTAGCAGAAGACAGAGTTCATGAAGTATATAGGTTCTCAAGGGACACCATCCTGTTTACTCGGACTAGACATAACCATTGGTTGAAATATTTAATCCAGCAATCCTAAACTTTGTACGACAGCTGGAATATGTGTAATTAACTCAAAAACCTCTGAAGTAAAATTTAACTTCAGTAACATGGGACTAGTTCACTGGCACTGCTGTTGTATAATGTGGGCATTTGGTTCCTTTGGCAGGTACCAGCAGTGAGCAGCAGGCACTGGCTCATTCATAGGAGATGGCTGCCTTCTTCTCCAACCTGGTGAGTACCTGCTCACATCTCAGGCCTCTGACTTATCAAATACAAAGATAATATAATACTAGAGATTCAGGTTCTTTAAAGAGTTTAAATTCCTTTGTTACAGAGACCATCTTTCCTTTCTGTGTTTAAACATCACAAAGAGCAATGAGGCTTGGGGCCATGAAGATCCTGTTGCATTGTCTTTTCTATGCAACAAGAGGAAATGAAATG
>VZUA01001203.1:601-11600 GCA_013401035.1 Horornis vulcanius | reverse complement strand
ATGAAATGAAATGAAATGAAATGAAATGAAATGAAATGAAATGAAATGAAATGAAATGAAATGAAAATCCAACAACTCTGGCTCTTCCAGCACTGACTATGATACTTTACTTTGTCTCCTAAATTACTGAAAATAATACTAAATATTAAGCAATGTGATTACTTCCCAAAATAATGAATATGGTAATGGTACAGCAAAAGGTTAGAAATCATGACATAAACTTTTAAATAAATTACTTTCTTTACTTCATCAAAAGGTAATTAATATAATCCACTGATATTATCCATCCATAATCTTAAAAAGAGAAGTGATATGTCTCATCANTGAACCTCTGTCTTCCAATGTGGTCTCCTTTCTAGAAATCTATATAAGTTGTAAGAAAGATTAAACTTCCTCTTTTCCCGCTCCAACTCCATGGTGATCACTGCATCTCCCTCGGGACAGCATTGCACCCATAATCATACAATATGGTTTGGTGTACATTGGTTGCTGTAGGTTGCAGACAGGGGAAATGATTCCCTCTTCCCCAGGTTCAGGATTGCCATCCTTATCCAGCCAACCTGCCAGAAGCGGCCAGCACACAGTGAGAGTTGTGCTGTTGGGAGCACCTTTTCAAACTCCTTTTCCTTCTTGCAAGCAGAGTGATGGATTATCACCCTTACACCCATGTTGTTTGCTCTGGCGTTGTGGCTGATGGTTGGACTTTGGCAGCAGATTAGAGGGATTTTGATGTTTAAATTCACAAGGTTCGGAAGTGGACAAAGAGGAAGGACCAGTGTGGCTACAAAGTCTCTGGCCTTTGTACTACTACTCTGCACAAAACCAGAGTAGTGAGAAGCTGATGGAGCATTTTATTTTTGCTTTGCAGGTTCAGTTCCAGGGACTACTTCAAATGATCTTAGTGTTGGGAATTGGTGGCAGCTTCCCATACGGATTCCATATTTCTGTCATCAACTATCCTTCAGTGGTAAGTAGCCATCTCTCTGAGGCTGAAGACACAAAGGTGAGACCCTGAGCCCTCTGTTCTCCCTTAAATCCCACATTTGCTGAGCATTCAGCTGATAGGTCTAGGCCTTTTCTTTGGCTAACAGTAACATCACATGTGTTGAGAACTTTTCCTCCTTTGAGGAACTGGATAGCATTTTCTGTTCTAAATAAGCTCTTGCCATGTAGTGTACAAGCCTCAAAGGAGGGCACACAATGAGCTCTCAGCATGCTCAACAGGAAGCTTCCTGACTGATACAGATTTGAAGAATTTGCGAGTGATCTCAATGAACTTGTTTTACTAAAAAAACTCTCAAAATAAGTCTAATATGAGAACCACAGGCTTGATCTGAAGTACAACAGCCAAAATGTGAAGGGATCTTTTACCCATTATCCAGGCAAATCTCATTTTATTTTTCAGCACATCAGGAAGTTTATTAATGAAACCTGGATAGATCGACACGGCTCTCCCCTCCATCCTGAGACCATCATGCTGTTGTGGTCCTTCATTGTGTCTGTTTATGGGATAGGAGGATTCCTGGGAAGCCTCTGCTGTGGCTACCTGACTACAAAATACAGGAAGTAAGTGCTTCTTGTAACAGCTCAGCAGTCAGAAAGTACAGGGAAATACCAAGGTGGACAAATAACTCCCTTCTTTTTGGTTGAAGCAGCCCTATTGAAGACAATTGATTTGGTTTCCTGGCACATCCACTTTTTCCAAGCACCCTTCTGTCCCATTTATCTTCCCTCCCCAGGAACTGTGTTCTGTAAGGGCTGCAGCCATCATCACATCACCAGATCAGTCCTCTGGGAGTACTGGCCTAGGATCTCATTCTCTTCAAGGTCCCCTACCACTCTCATAAAGCTCTCCCAAGCTTTACAAACTCCAATAAGGGAGATGTGTAATTTGTATTGTAGCACATCACATGCAGTTACTCAAACACCTGGAAAATATCCTTACATGAGAAAGAAGAGTCAGACCTCCATTTAAATACACTCATTTTGGGGTGGTGACATTACATTAAATATTCAGATCTACTCTAGTGAAAATATGGAGAGAGGAGAAAAAAGAATTGCTTGTAATTTCACTGTAACAATATAATCAGCACCAAAGCAAATGTCCAAGAGACATCTCTCTTCTTGGCAATCCATTTTACTGAAAGCCAATTCCAAACTATCTTTGCCACTGGATGGATGGTGGCAAAGTAGAAGGAAGGATTCCTCACCAGTCTGGTCTGTTCTCGGTGCCTTGTGTGTAACACCACTAATTTCATTTGCAGAGAAATTGGCAAACATATCCTCTTGGTGTGACCCACTTAAAGATCTGCTCCACAACACACTGATCCAGGGGCCCCTCATTTGGGTCTCAACAAACCATCTTAGCCTGCCTGCAATTCTGTTCTTTCCTAACAGGTAAGTGCCCCCAAGAAATTTCTTGTGGGACACTGCCTCATCCCACACGCTGAGAGTCTCCCGAGACTGGAAACAAGGTCATGTACCTCTCCCATGGGTTATTTGACACGTGGTAGCTAATTGCTGAATCACAGCCTAAACACAGATTCTCTGTGATCCTTGATGTGTGCAAGGGGGCTCTTGTCTAACAAGTGTCACAGCAAAACATCTGAGTGCAAAAGACTTTGAGCCTGAGACACCAGGGTGGTGAACACACCAGCCTGTGATTCTCACAGAGTCACTTTTGAAATGAAATACGTCTCTAAAAAACTCTGTCTGCCATATCAGATCGCACATTTAGCCAAGAGTGTCTTTAGTATGAGCAATTGTAGAGTGGGACCTGTGGACTCAGACTATTTCTGGGGAACAACCTGACATTTTATAAAGACTTACAGCCATTTAAAAATCTTGGTGACAAACTGAGCCAGTCCTTCAATTTTTTTCCTACTTGTATTGTGGAAATGCTGGGAAAGGGTTTAAATTCTGTTTAAATTCTAACCTTAAAAATTGTTAATTCAAATCTAAAAGATCCTCAAATTTTAAAGAACCATTTTGACTATCCTAAATTGAAATTATTTCAGCCATTTCTCAAAACACTAGGAAAGGCTGTACCATGCTTCCTTGTCACAGCAAGAGTAGTCAAAAGAGTACAAGAGGTTCTCATTTCGCACTAAATTCTCAAGGTCCTTTTTTTTTTTTTTCCCAGGAAAAAGTGCCAAATGTTCACCAACCTGATCATGTTGGTAGCTGCACTTTCCATGGCCCTCAGTAAAACAGCCAAATCCTTTGAGATGATTCTGGTTGGGCGCTTTCTCTACGGCATTGGTTCAGGTATGTCACCATGGCCTGCAAGGCCTGCAGGCCCCCGGCTGGCTGTGCTGGGGTTGTCTCTACAGCCACCCTTGAAGAATGGTTTTTAGAGCAAATACACCAGGCACTCAGTAAAAGTGAAAGATATCATCTCTTTTGCAAGAAATTGTAATCTAAATACCAGAGTGAATGGAAACAATATAAGAGAGGATGGTCAAAAAGTCAAGCTTTTCTAAATATTTTAACTGTTATTTATCCTCTTGTTTGTTCAAGGTTTTTCTCTCAATATACATCCCCAGTATGTAGGAGAGATTTCACCCAAGAAGCTGCGTGGATTTACCAACTCCACTGTTGCTGTTTTTCTTACCCTGGGGAAACTCACAGGACAGATTGTTGGACTACGGTAAATTCTCCAGTTTTTCTATCAGGTTACACTAAAAGTAGAAATGTTTCTATAACTTTACCCTCTCATCTAGTCAGTGACTGAGAAACACTCTCCCCCTCCCTAAAACGTGCCTTTGCTTATGCCAGAAGAAAAACATTGATCATATTTGAGGGAAATATAGTTTTAAATACAGAAGGCAGAAAAATATTTACTCATAATCTGATTTCTTATTATTTCCACACTCTTTCTACCAGGAGACTTCCCCTTCAAAATTCAGCGTAGTTACATGAAAAGTCTTAGCAAAATGTTTTGCATTTGCGGCCAAGCAGTGGTCAAATGAGTCTCATCAGCTCTCTGGACATTATACTGGATTCCAATGATATTCAGAAAGATTTTCAAAATATCAGATAATTCCTTTAAAATAAATTGTCAGAAATAAAAATAGCCAAATTGGTGAAATTTGCCAAATTAAAATTCAGTGGTTAACACCAGTGAACCCTTGAATGGAATCTGAGCAATCTTTATCACTCAGAAAAACTTCCTGAACATTCATTCCATTATTTCAGCATAATTTTGTTTCACATACACTTTCCAGGGAGATTTTAGGAAGCGAAGCTTTGTGGCCATGGTTGTTAGCATCTAGTGGACTTTCAGCATTGGTTCAACTGGTTACCCTCCCATTTTTCCCTGATTCACCATCCTACCTCCTGATACAGAAGGGTAATGAGGAAGCCTGCAGGAAAGGTAGAGTGTCTGCTTTCCTCACTTACTCCCCTTCATTTGCTCTGTCACTTGAGAGCCTCTGCAGAGGATGAGGCAGGGCAGAGCTGTGCTGCACAGCGCAGAGCCATGGAGCACAGGCAGTTTCACATACTACAGCTGAAGTACCCATGGCAATGTCTGTATTAACCTGGGCACACTCAGCCTCACCAAGTCCATGAAGACAAGAAACACAGATGTATATCAGCATGTCTAACATTTCCCACCTTGGTGGGCACTGCTTTATTTCTTTAAAGGAAATGGTTCAGGCACCTGTCCTTTTTTGTATTATTAAATTAAAAGTATTCAGATGTTTATTTTGTTTACAGCCAAGTGAACTCCACATATTAAATCTGTGCTATACTGACAACCAGACAGGCAAAATCCTTCCAACTGCCCACTGCCCCTGCAGCAACCAGATGGCAGAAGCAGCACCAGCACAAGCACCTACTCCAATGGACAGGCAGCCTAAAGGGTTTAATGCAACCATTCCTGATGGAGCTATCCTGTTGGATAATCCGCTTCCCTCTTTCTCCCCTACAGCCATCAGGAAGCTCTGGGGGGAAGGAGACCACCAAGCAGAAATTGATGACATTATGAAGGAGAAGGGTGCAATGGCCACCACGAAAACCTTGCGTGTCCTGGAAGTGATCAAGGAGCGATCTTTGCGCTGGCAGCTTTACATTTTGATGACTGTCATGACCACGTTGCAGCTCTGTGGAATCAATGCAGTTGAGTGCTCTCTTTACCCCTAGGACAGGAGGCAATGCTAGGCAGCATTACAAACCTCTCAAAGTCAATGTTATTAAACCAGCTTAGAATTGTATCTCAAGTGTGACACTTTTTTCACAGGTTAACTTCCTCTTTTCATTTTTCAGATATACTTCTATTCTTTTGAAGTATTCCACACAGCCAAGTTTGAAGAATACCTCATCCCATACGTGTCCCTGGGAGTTGGGTTGTGTGAGTGCTTATCCTCTATACTATGTGTAAGTCTTTTCAGATTTGAGATTGAAGGAAAAATTTAATGTGGTCAACAACTGTGCTTTTCCTTTCTTATAACTGGGCTCAGGGAAATTTTACATAACCTAAGCCACCTCTTCCTGCTTCTGCAAAACCACAGGCATGGTACAAAGAATTTTTTTTCCCAAATTATTTGCATGAGTGTGTGTCTTTAGACTCACTTTTTTCTGCAATATAATTATTTTCTGATGTTCTGGATTAGATGTGTGTATGCATGTGTGCACAATTTGACATATAGCAGCATGCAGGAGAGGGAACTGTCTAAAAACAGCTTAGGATTGATTAATAAATGGTGTAATTAATAATGAATTTGTTTTGAAGAAGTTAATCAAATTCATTAGGAACCAAGAGACTGTCAAATGACTCTGATTTATGGTTATTATTTAGACAAGTCTTCTGCACAGAACACATGGAGACAGGAGGAATTATTTCCTTTGAGACTGGGGTTTGTGATCCCTGTTTTCTGCTTTCCAGAGCACCCTTATCGACCGGTTTGGGCGGAAGGTGCTGCTCTGGGGTGGATACTCACTGATGGGTTCTGTGCTGGCGCTGCTCACCATGACCCTGTCCCTGCAGGTAAAGAGGCAGCAGCCTCCTGGCCACTTCCCCAGGCCCCCTTTCTGCTCTTAACTTGCAGGAGATGTATAAAAACTTCAGCCAGTGGCAGGAAATGGAGAGCTCTGCTATTCTGTCGTGTGTCTAATGGTTTGATCTCACTTGTTTCTCACTTTTAGCATCGGTTTTTCTGGATGCATTACTTCAGTGTTATCTTGATCTTTCTGTTTGTTGTCTTCTATGGAATTGGACCATGTGAGTACATCAGTGGTTGTGCTGGGAGGAAATTTGGTATTGTGTTGGTTGGCAACACAACTGGCAGAGGAAGAACAGGCTAGTGCCTTGCTGAAAAGTTCTTGAAATTAAGGAGGGAAGGGCAGACACATACAAGAGGGAGACAGGAAAAGGATACAGACACCTCAAATTTTACTGCTGATCACATGATTGAAATAATTTAAAACAGTATCATCTTCTCCAGAGGGTGTGAGATAGAAATTTCAAAGCAATTTCTAAATTAATCAGCTAAATACAGGATTCTAGGCATTGGCAGGTATGTTATAGTAATCATCTTCAATAACTTAATGAGTTAAGCTTATGCCCACCAATGAGCTCCATGTGGAAGTGGCCACAGGAGCCAAAAGGGAGGCTGGTTTTATAAACCACTGCACCAGGAACGACTACCAGTGCAATGTGGAACTGCACAGACCCACTGATACCAGAAAAAGGATTCCAGTACATACAAGAGGAAGACAAATTAACCACTGGATTCCATTTCTGGAATCAAGGTCTTTCACCCCCATAGCAGAGGTCACCTATCAACAGGTCACCTATTCTGCCTGTCTGTCATCCCTGCCACTGCCATTGGGAGGAGCTTCAGCAGAAGCAAGGAAACAAACCTGGTGTGCGTTTGGCTTTGCTTTTTCAGCTGGAGCCACCATATCTGTGATGGTTGAAATCTTCAGCCAGTCATACAGACCATCAGCCTTTCTGATTGTTGGCTGCATCAACTGGATGGGACTGTTCGTACTTGGGATGATTTTTCCAGTAATTGTGGTAAGTGACTCTCACAGGATCCCTCTTTCCAGGATAATCTATTTCCAAATGCTGACAAGGGGCAAAATAATAGCAATAAATTGCAATGACATGCAAAGCTTAGTGCTCTATCCAAACACCAAAGCTGCTCAGAAATACCCCAGGCTTCTCAAGGAGCAGCAATCAGACTCAGGTCAGACATGGCCAGTGCAACTCCTGGTTTGATACCTGTCCTGGATTGCGTATTGAGCACACCTTTGAATTTGAACTCCTAAGACACAGGCTTGCACTAAAGGGCAGAGAAATAGAAATGAGGTTCTTATTTTTCTTACATTGTCTTGCATTTCTGCTTGCAGGATAACCTTGGACCCTTTTGCTTCCTTATCTTTTTGGGTATCCTTGCCTTATCAGCAATTTTCATCTACCTGTATCTTCCTGAGACTAAGGGAAAGTCAATAATGGAAATAAAAGCAGAATTCAACAAGCTGAACTTTGGGAAAAAAGAAACCTCTGTCACTGAAAATAACTTTCCTAAGGAGCAGCTGTCTTGCACCAAGCTCTGAATGTTCAGAGAAAAAAATTTGCATCTCTTAAAAAAGACAGGAAATAATGTTGCAATAGAACTAAAAAGGAAACATTAAAAACAGACTGCAAGCTCTTCTGTCTAATTTTTTTTCTTTTTTAAGATAGATATGAAACTTATTATTCTAGAGTAGCACCTAGTGCCTCACAAGCAGAAACCTGCTGGCAAACAGCTCAGAGAAGAGTATGGTAAAGAATGATTAAGAAGGCTCAATGAGCAACAGTCATGAGGCTGGGGAAACACAGAAGTCCAAAGTACTGGCTGAGAGGCACACAGAGGAAAAGCTAAATACATGGTTTAGGGTGACCCAAGCAGATACAGATTAAAAACTTAACACCTCAAATTCAGAAAACAGGTTTCATCATGACAGAAGAAAAAAGTATTGAAAGTGAAATTTGCTGTGTGGCAGTCCTGGAGATGTAATGGAAATTTCAGTGGAAAACATCCTGATGACTCTAGGCAGGGAGAAGGACCTACAAAAACTGAGATATTCTTGCATGCAAAAGAAGTAAAATGGCTGCTATAAAATAAAGCAGACTCTGGAGAGCATCTCTGGTGTCTGAGGAACTGATTTTCAACCTGGTGCATCAGCTTCTGGGAATTACATCAGATGTTTTCACAGAAGAAAGAGTTTGTTTTGGAAATGTTTTTCTTGTTATGTAAGCAAGCTGGGAATAACGACTGATTATTGTACCCAGCAGTAAAAATAGGTTGTGCAGTTCATTGGCAATAGTCTAAGTTTTTCCAAGTGACCAATAACAAGTATAGGATGACCTGTAACTAAACACTTTGGATCATGCCACCTGCTTTCCTCGAACCACTAAAGAAAAAATCAATATTACAAACTACATTTCCTCCCCTTACAGATGGAGGTGTCACTTGAGTTTGTTTTTAACACTTCGGTTTAGGAAACATACCCTGAAAAGGCTTTTTGTAAACCAGATTTTATTTCTGGGTTTTTTTAGGGTTTTCATTATTTTCAGAATGCATACAGGAAACACAATCCACAAACGTGGGCTGTAAATGAACACTGACAGTAATTTCATCCCCTGACTTTTTATTTGCTGACTTTTTACAGCAAGGATGACAATGCTACAATGACGGAACTAACTTAAAATCAACATACATCACACAATCATAGAATGGATTGGGTTGGAAGAGACCTTAAAGATCATCTAGTTCCACACCCCTGCCATGGGCAGGGGTGCCACCTTTTAGGTCAGGTTTCTCAGGGCCCAGTCAACCTGACCTTGAACACAATCAGCTTCAGCACACTCATACAGAAGTTTTCACCATTAAAAAGTATTTGCTTCAATTACACCATTCAATACAAGCATTTAATGCAAGCTATAGAAAGCTCTCCCTCTTTCCTGCTGCATGGAGAAAATGAAGTAAGTAGAAAAGCTCTTAACTCAGAAACTACTGGGTATAAAGACACACATCATTTTTAACATGGAGAGATTGTCAAACCATTTATTGTATCCCCATCAGCACTTTCAACCTGCTTTCCCCACACATCTCACTGTGAACACACCCTGCCAAATGCCATATGATCCCTCCAAGTCACCTCTCTCATGTAAGGCTCTTCTAGGCAGCAGTGAGAACTGATTCCTGCCTTGCCACACACTCCCTCCACTCTGGATAAAAGCCTCTCATGTCAGAAAGCCTGTGGATTTCCTATCTCTCAGGAGTTATGACTGTTATGGAACTATTTGCACAACAAAGGAGCAAGTTGAAAACAAGCCTCCTCTGAGCATGTAGAATCCATCACCACAGCGGAAAACCAAGCCCCTGATTTTAAGGCATCTTTGTCATGACTTAGTCATGGTTCAGGAAAGGTCTGCACAACATGTGTCACTGCGGGTTTTTTGTTATGGTCTATTCCACAGAGTGACTTTCAGACCTCACAATTGAATCATTCATCCAATTTTTAAAACATAATTACTAGATTGCATAAAGAGGTGTATTAAAACCAACACTCAGTCTCTGAAACACTTGCTTTTTCACGGTTCCACGATTGGGCTGTATCTGAATACGAGGTGTGATTTTGGATGCCTTGGTTTCCAGAGTGCAGAAGCTGGGTTCCTTCACAGCCCAGTGCATTGGCTGTCTGTGTTAGCAGCCTGCAGGTGGCACGTTCATCCTCACCTCTCCTGAGAGACTCCCACCCCTCTCAATGCACCTGCTGCAGGTATCACTATTTAGAGACTCCTGAGGTGCTTACTGGCTCAGTGGGCTGAGTTAGAAATAGAGCTGAGAATGAGGTGAGGTGAAAAGAAACCTGCTTGTCATCTAAAGATGCCTAAATTCATTGTTAACGCAAATATAAACAAGGATAAAGTTCCAGAATCCTTTGCAAGGGAGCTCACCCAACAATTATCAAAAGCATTGGGCAAAGCAGCACAGGTAAGTCCATTTGCTGAAATGTTTTCCATCTTTCGTCAGCTGTGCCTATGCAATGAGCTGTTTCTGAGTGATACCTTTGATAAATTAATATAGCTAATGACTCACCAGCATTTGCAGTTTTTTTCTCTGGGAGAATATCAAATACTTGTTCATTGTAAGTTAATTTTATTAAGGTCTCAAACCCTGGAGTATTCAAACTAGCTTTTTGTAGGATGATATTGCATGTAGTTACCTGTGTAAGTGAAGACACTGGATGTATGTGGGTATGTGTGCACAGGTACCTGTGAATACCTCTCAAGAATCTGACTGACTGATAAGCAAACCTCACCCTCCACTTCCTTGCTGAGTCCTGTTGAATAAGTGCCTGCTATCTGCCACCAAATTGCCTGCAGCCTAATGGTTACAGCTGAAGTAAAAAAAAAAAAAAATATTTATTCAGCTTGCTTGGGCATCTGGCAAAAATATCTGTGTGTCATCCTGCTATTTGTAGTCAAAATACCAGAGTAAAAGCTGCCTGCTGGTTTCACTACCAAACTGGAGGGGTTTTACCTGCCAAAACATATGGCAGTATGCTACTGAGGTGAAATACTGAACAACTGGTATTGAGGGTCTTATAAGGATTTCCTTAATACTGACTGGTCACTAGTCACTGTATCAGTTGTTAACTCAAGATTGTTGGATAGGAAAAACCAAAGGAAAACTTCTCTACGGAATTGTAAACTTCATAACATGAGCTGTACCTGTAGCAGCAGAACCTTTAGTGAATTGGCTATGGATCTGTAGCCACTTGTTTAAGCACCCTTTCTGCATATTCACAAGCCCATCTTCAGAAAATGTTTATTTTGCTTTGGGAGTGATGCTTTGAAACTGTAGAAAGAATGAAGTTTTGGTGCCTACAGAAAGGGTTCTGAGGACTCCCCAGCAAACCTTTATGTATGCACTGGAACACCTGAACACATTGAATTCTTGTGTAAAATTGAGGTGTCCTATCCCTCTTTAAAAAAAAAAAG
>VZUA01001195.1:0-10553 GCA_013401035.1 Horornis vulcanius | reverse complement strand
TATGTTAGACAGTTAACTTCTACTCTAAACCAATTTAAAAGTGCTACAACCACAGCAGAAGATGGAGGACAAGAAGAAGGAGCAGAAGGACAGGGACAGGCTCAGATTCTTCTATTTTGCTTCTTTTGCACCTTCATTCTAAATCTCAAAATACTACATTTACACTTTGTGATAAACTATACTACTGTCTTTTACATTTTTGTGACTTGTAGTTCTTCTCTTAATGTTGGAAGCTTTTCTTATAGACTGAAATCAAAGCTAGTGTCTTCTTGGGCTCTGTGCTAGGGTCTCTAACCCCCTTGTACAGATCCCAGACCCCCCTGTACAGATTCTAAACCCCCCCTGTACAGATATCAAACTCTCTTGCTCAGGTCCCAGACATCTCTGCTGAGATCCTTGAGCTCCTTTCTAAGCTCTCAGATCACCCAGGGCAGCCAGAGGGATATTCTGGGTTCCGACACATCATCAAATCCCAGGCCAGCAGCTCCTGTGGGAATGGGCAGTTCCCACAAGCCTTTCCTGTCCCTGATGGTGGCACCACTCCCTCACCATGTAGGGGACAGACTCCCAGTTGTCAGTGGTCCCTCAGTGGTGTTGGCAGTCACAGAAAGTGGTGAATGCCTGCAGAGTTGATTTAACTCCAGGAGAGTGGGATCACCCCCAGGGGCTCCAGCTCTGCAGGGAACCCAAACAATTAGCGCAGACTGGTTCCTTAACTTCCAGTTTTCTGAAGTGAGGAGAGGTGAATCCCACCCTTTTTATCTTTCTGTACCAAGAACTGGAGAGGGATGCAAACAAAACATGCTCTGGGAGGAGGGGTGTGAGTGAAGAGCTGGTGTGGAAGTCTCCACACCTGGGTTTTGTTCCTGAAACCTTTCAACAAGCTGCACTCTCATAGTGCCCAAACACTATGTAAATGGAATAAAGAGAATTTTCTTGTCGGTTTGGATTATAAAGTGTTCACTGTGAGGGTATGTGTGACACCTGGGAAGTCCTGAGCTTTACTACGAGATAAAACCCCACACACTTCTGAAAATTATTTCATGACTGTGAGAATCAGGAGAACAGAACAGACAAGGAACCAAAGGTTATTCATGAAAAATGACAGTGGAAGCCTTGTCCTAATCAGCAGCTCACAAACAGCTGGTAAAAGGCAAAGAAATGAAACCTGCCACTATTCCACCACTACCCACGTGAGCTCTCTATGCATGCCAGCTGCACTGTAACACTCGTGGCACTTGCATATCCACAACCACATTTGTAGTTTATAATCTGGTTTTCCTTGAGATCTTTGTTGTCTTGAATTTCTCTACTCAGTTCCTGAAGAGAAATCATGAGCAAAAGCTCAGTCAGAACAGTGTGAGAGGGATGGGACACACCTGACAGTCCCAGAGGGAGGGAACTGCTGGAGCCCCAGATGTGCTGCAGCCAGAGATGCAACCAGTGCTGCTCGTGCACTTCCACCATGTACCTGGGACAGGGAGAATCATGTGAAACCAGAGACCTGTGCCTGTAAAAGCAGCTGCAATGGGAAAATTATTAAAATTGAAGAGCAAGCCAATCCAAATTTCTCCCTGAGAAAAAGGAAAGGGATGGAACAGCTATCTGAGAGCAGCTTTTGGGATTGCTGGGCTCCAAACAAAGCACTCACAGGTGCCTGAAGGAAGGATATTTGCACTGTGCTGACTTATCAAACCACATGATTTACAGGGACGTGGGCAGACACTTCTTGAGCCATCTCAAGTTTAACTGGGCTGGGCCCATTCCTTTTATCTTTTGAACAAATTCTAGCTTCAAGTTTCACTTCTTATTAGATGTGGCTTACGCCCTGTGGAAAAAGGACAGATCCTGTCTGTTCCATGCTTGCTCATAACCGGATTTTTAGTAAATCAGATGCCTCTGGCTCTGCTGGGATAGAGCCTGGTGCTGAAATAGGTGTGGGAAGGAAGGACTGTGAGTTAAAAAAGGGACTGAAAATATGGAAAGAGAAGGTCTCAAGGCAGAAGTTCAGCCTCCATTATTATGGCATGGAGAAAGAGAGGGTACACATTCCCTGACAGATTGCTGGGGCAGGTATCCTCAGATTTCAGTGGCAAAGTTATATTGGGCCAGTTTATTGGGATCTGTGCTTCCCAAACAAACTTCCCACATGCCTGTTTTCAACACCAGCCAAATGAGGGCTGAGGACTGAGGCCAAATGAGGGTTGGGTGGCTCCTCTCATGGCCAATCAGCAGCACCGAAGGGTTTCATCTTATTGTCAGTTACTGTCTCAGTTTCATCTTATTGTTCAGTTATTGTCTCAGCTGCCCAGACCAAATTGTCCAGTTGATAATGATCCATCCAGTTTTTCTACTGGTGTTCCCTGGGATCTCCAGGCCAGGCTGTTTGTTTGTTAATTCTCTATTCCCATGTAAACCCTTCCCAAACCCTCAGAGGTTCTGGTCCTGCACAGAGGAGAAGAGCTTTTTGATTTGGGAGATTTATTGCATCTGAAGGGGTAAAAGGAAAAGCAGCAAACATCCACTTCTGTCAACAACTAGCAGGAAAAGCACAACACAAACTCACCCTGGACACTGAGGAAACTCCTGTTCTGTGGTGTCATCCTGCTGCCTACAGCTACAGTGAAAGTAAACATTTAATGGGGCAACCCAAAGATAATATGACTTGTTAAAAGGCACTTTTCTCCTGTGCCTTTGGCCTATGCCTATATTTGTGTATAAACCACTGTACTTTCCACATTTGGCTTCTCTTGGTCTCCAGTCTCCTACTGGACTGATGTCTGACAGCCCCTGGTTGCCCTGCACTGACTCATCCCCGTGCTCCCTGGACCACTGTAATGGTTTCACATTCGCCAGCTTTTTGGTTCGATTTCCTGGCCAATGTACCAATTAATGTAATGGTTTANGGAAAGGAGTCTTTCTGAGTCATAGAGATATGGTCACACCAGGAGTAGTCCTCTGGTGGCTTCTAATGCCAACATCTGCAGCGGATAGAAGAGAGGCTCTGCAGACTGTGAAATCCTACCCAGCTTGGCAGCTTTTCCAAGCCTGCACATGGGTCATACTCTGCATAGCCGGGGTATCTTTTTAAGGATGTCTCTGCTATAGAAACAAAGAGTCTCTTCTACTGTTTCCAAAATCACTATTCCAAAATTACTATTCATCTCAACTCCTTTTTCCTTAGGAGCAAAAAACAACTTCAAGTCACTTGTACTAGCACTTCACATCCCCCCTAACAGCATCTATATGTTACAGGAAAAAAAGTCCATTCTCTATATTACCAGAAATGTCCAGCTACATAAGGCCACTCCTTATCCTTCGCTCCAAAGAGTGTTTTCACTCTTTCTTCACTGACTTAGTTTCAGGCTCAGTCTCTCTATGGTTCAATCCTTTTGTCTTGTCATCACTTTGGGAAAAGCCAGGTCTCTGGAGGTTCCATCTGCTGGCAGGAAAGAGTTAAAGAGGCCTGCGGGGAACGCATGGGCTCTGCAGTGGGTGCTGCAAAACTTCCAAAGCCACGCTTTGGTGTGGAGGCTGGTGGATGCCTTTTTTCCACCCCTCAGTCTCATGGCATGGGCCGCTCAGGGCTGCTCCCTGAGGCAGGAACGGGGGGAAGGGAACACCCCCCCAGCCCCGGCAGCAGCTGCCCGTGTCGCTGGCCGGGGCTTTTTCCTCCCTTCCTCCACTGTGATCGAGCCCAAGCATGGCTGGGCCGGTCCCTCGCAGGGGCAGCGGCGCCCGCAAGCCCGACCAGGCCCAGCCTGGCCCGGCCGCTCAGGGGCAGGGGGGCCCGGGCCGGCCCGGCCCCGTGCGGCAGCTGCTGAAACGGTGTTACTTGGTCCCTTCCCCGGAGAGAAAAGAGGCGGTTCCAGCTCATCTTGACCCTTATATGGTGTACTTCCAAAAATCGCATACTGTTTTCTTATTGGTCAAACCGCATGTCAATCCCCATAGGGCGGTCTTCAATTAGAAAAAACCAAACTGTGTTAGCCCATAACAACTGCTCAAAAGCTGGGTGAGTTATTATTTAAGTAGGAACTAAATAACAAACATAATGCATAGAGAAATTGGGCTACAACCTTTACTAGATTTTCACAGGGCAAGCATTAATTTTCGAGCTGGCAGGAGTTCTGTGCTTTGCTTCCCAGACCCAAGAGTGATGGTTGCATGTTGTCTCCCCATGGCAGATATGTGGAGTGCACACATCTGTCACAGCCCATTGCTGGAGGATGGAACTGTTTAGTTCTCATTGCCCAGGTCTGCTCTTCAGTGAGCCCAAGAGCCAGCCTGTGTGGGAGTTTGCTTCGAATTCAGGACGTAGGGGGCCTCAAAGGTTTGGAGTAACCCAGAGGGAACAAGCCAGTCCTGGCATGACAGTCACCATCTCATCCATTGCTTAATGGAGTCCAGATTTGCTTTCTCGGTTATTTTATTAAAGAGGAAAAAATTTGGGGTGCAGATTGGTATTAGCCAGTGGTACTCCCCACTCTCTTGCCATCAATCCCTTTTTCCATGCTGTTGCTATTCTGAAACAGTGAAGGAGAATGGTTTGCAGATCTACCTTTGCTCATAAGCTGACACCTTAGCTCTGTTCTTTCCAGAGAAGATTAAATCCAGGGACTATTTCCCTGATATATTTGGCTTGTTAGAGAAGGAGTTTCTATTTTGGTTTGTCCTTGCCAACCCTGGAGCTAAGGGCAGTGTCTCTGACAGGAGTTTAGAGCATTGTCTCTGACAGGAGCTGTGTACCTGCAGCTGTGAGGACACACACTCAGCCAGAGCCTCACTGCTGAGCTGGGACTTGCTTAAACCAAGCCTCCAAGAGTCTGAAATCGAACTGGCAACACCAACGGGGATTTGGGGACAAGAAAGAGGAATTCACTGAGTTAAAGAACTGGGAGCAGAACCTGCAGTGTGTTGCTCACCTGTGCAATGGCTGGGTTAGTTATGGAAAGTCTGACTGTTCAGCAAGAGGGACTTAAAAGGTTTCAGTTTCAGAGACCGTGAAGAGAACTTCCAGACTGAAATCATCATTGCTGCTCGTGCAATGAGCATAACATGACTTGCATTACTCAGTTTATTTTTAGAACAAAGCCACTGAGAAATTCTGCTTTTCCTGTGGAGTTCATCTTTCACAAAACCCTTATGGTAATACCTAAATATTCTTGTTATCTCCGTGACTTCAAGAAGCCACAATTTCACCCACATGTACTGAAGAAAATACCTTCTTGTTGTAGACTGGTATATTTTTTAAGTCCCATCTTTAATCTCCCAAAGAACAAAGCCAAAAATTAATTAAGTAAAACTGGTAAATACTTTTTCAAAATATTTTAATACTGCTATTGGGAAAGGGAAGGTATTGGGCATGTTTAGTAAAAGTAGGTAAAGAAAATATTTTTGCTTCAAAGAATAATTTTATATATTGTGACCAATTCAAATGACACGGCGGGATTGGGGTGGATGCTTCAAAATCCTCAAAATCCTCAGCCTTGTCTGTGGCATCCCAGCACCAGGAGCACAACATCCACTCCTGGATCCACAGCAGCAGTTTCACCTCGTAAATAGTATTTGTCTGTTGAGACTATCTGCTAGAAATTTATCACAATATTTAGACTGGATTCTGAAACAAAATTGAAATTCCCACAAAATACTGGGTTACCTACAATAACACTCCCTGTGCCAGTCAAAAAATACCCCTACATTAAAAATAAGTATTATTCAGATCACCTACAAGTACTGCTTAAGTACAAATCCAGGGGAGTTCCATTGAGGAAAACTGAGGTTATATTCTGCTTTGGGAGAATTAATCTGTAGCAAGTATCCTGAGGTTTTTCTTTTTTATCTCAATGTTTTTCCACTCATTATTTCCTTCTCTTTGAATGAACCAGAGCTGACAAATTGGCCTGGTGCTATCCAAGCCACATGCTGCTTGACTTCATGGCATTTGTGGTTTTAGGGGATTCATTGTTTGCAGAGAGAATCTTTTTTGCCGGGAAGATCAGACTTCTGATGCAATCCCATGAAACCCACAAACCACCTCCCTGTTCAGACCTTCAGGCTTGGGGTAATTTTTCTCTTTCAGCTGAATTCTTGGCAAATATGTCAGATCACAGGCCATGACTAGAATCCTGAAGAAATCTGAAAAATTTGTTTGGCAAAACCTCTGGAGATCATTCTGCTTAATCTGCAGAAGGCTCATTTCAGGTCCTGCTCTACTGTGGAACCGCTTTCCACTTAATTGGTGTCCCCATCCCTCTCACCAGGGATAGGCTGGTGAGGAATGAAAACAGTTGTGTGCCTGGAATATCTGAGAACTCCAAGAATAATTCTTACCACCTGTATCAAGCACATTCCTCTTCAGATCACTTAAAAGTCAAAGAAGCACCTAATTCTCTTTCCAACATGCAAAACTGAGTTTAAAAGTCAACAAGCTTTGTATTCCCCACCAAAGCTGCCTGTACTGATCCTCCTCAATTCACATGGGACCCCATTGATTGCAAGGATGCCCCTGCTTACCTGAGGGATCATAGTGGTGTTTGTGCTGACACGGGAAATATGGGACAGGTTTTGGGGCTGAAATTGTGCAGCATTCCCCATGAACACCATCACCAGGGATGTGGATGGCAGTACCTCTGGGTGTAAACCTGCAGAGGAGAAAAGGGGTTTGCTTTGAACTGGTGCCTCGAGTCAGAAGCCAGCAGTGTGCAGACAGAGAAGAGCTGGGATGGTCACACCATTGTCTGTGTCCTTTGCGGACATTTTTGGGGAAAGATGTCAGATACTAGTGAGTGCAGCCATCCAGGGACATCCAGTCATGGACTCACTGAACGGTTTGGGTTGGAAGGGACCCTAAAGCCCATCCCATTCCTCCCCCTGCCATGGGCAGGGACACCTCCCACTATCCCAGGCTGCTCCAAGCCCCAAAGTCCAGCCTCGCCTTGGACGCTGACAGGGATCCAGGGGCAGCCACAGCTTCTCTGGGCACCCTGTGCCAGGGTCTCCCCACCCTCACAGGGAACAATTCCTTCCCAATATTCCATCTAACCCTGCCCTCTGGCAGTGGGAAGCCATTCCCTGTGTCCTGGCACTACATGCCCGTGTAAACAGTCCCTCTCCATCTCTTTATGGATTTGGTTATTGTCTCTGCATGCACTGGTGGTTATATTTTCATTCTTGTTATTCTGATACTGAAGTCAATCGTTTCTCTGCTCAGGTAGAAGAAATAATTCCATTGTTTTAGGAACCAGCTCTATGCAATAGATACCAAATTACACATCCTAGAGTGCCCCCCTAGCGAACACTGCGAGCACAGGGTGCCTTTGCATACACCCTTGGAAAACATGACCACAGCAGCCAAAATGAAAACCTGCTCGGAAATCATTTGCTATACAGGAACCAGATATCACAAATATGGATCTATAGCATTTTAAGAAACAGCCAGACACTATATAAACCCTCCCCCAATCCCTGTTCTCCCATCCAAATTTTGATTGCCCGAGCTCTACCTGACATGCACTGTAATAAACAGCACCAGGGGGAGGGTACAGTGAGCAAACCCAGAATGGTGACATGTGTGAAAATCTGCTTCCCAGCATGGCGTTGTTCCAGAGTTACACATGGAAATTAATATCCTATTTAACAAAGCACTAAATATTAAGGGCAGGCAGAAATTGCTTGAGTGCTTCTATGACACAACACACTGGGGGCACAGAGACTGGCAAAGATGTGTAGATGTACAAAAATGTTTGGAAAATTTTCCTGTCTTTGCAGTCCAATCCTCTGTCTGAGGATTATATGCAAGTGTTTCACAGCACTCCAAGCCAATTTAGAACGATGTGATAAACCAACTACCAAATCCACTCTGTCTGTCCATGTCCAGCATTCTTAGACGCTGATGGAGCAAAGAAACTAAGAGGAAATAAACTGATAAACATGCCAGAAAAAATTTTTGAGGGCTCATAATTCAGATTCAGTGAAAAAATTCTTTTTCATCCCTATTTTTTACTTTCCACCAAGAGGTACAACAGCCAGCAAGTTGGAACAATGTTGGTTGAGCAAGCCCTGAGCCAGGTAAAAGTTGCCCTTCCACTGGAAACACAGCAACGGGGTTACCTGAGCCTTGAGTTTCTGATGCACCCCTATTCCAGCTGGTTTTCTACCTAAAAGGAACAATGCCAATTTTTACTACAGGAGGATTTAGCCCAGACAACTCCAAAAATGCAAGATGTAGCCAGACTGTCTGGGGGGTTGTTTGGGGTTTTTCTTGTTTGTTTTGGTGTTGAATTTATCCTAGACTGATCATGGAAAATGTTAATCTTGAAATATTTTCAAAAAAGGTAAAGTTATGATAGAGAAATCCTCTGGCTGCTTCCAAGAGTTAAACCAAGGAACAAGAACTATCCTTCAACAGCAGCTCTGGTATCCACCCAAGAAAAATTCTATCAGACCAGCCAAAATTATGACTAAGAAAAGATTGAATTCACAAACATGTTATATGTGCAAATGTTAATCCCGTGGTACAATCCATCTTCCAAACCCAGCTGTGCTTTGCCACAGCCCCTTGGGGCAGGAAGCCTTTGGAGCAGTTGCCCACTCAAGGTTTCCACCCAGCACTTGGCCATGGTAAAAACGACACATGACCAGGGCTGGGGAAAAAGATAAGAGGGAATGAGAGCTCCAGTGAGACAACCACTGCTTTTATCATCTCTGGGAGGAACAGAGAGTTGTGCACAGCCAATGGCAAGGCAAAGGAATCAGAGCTGTAATCAAACAATGTTTGAATTGCTGGTACTGAACCTGAAGCAAAGAAATGTCCTTGAAAGTGGGCAGGAAAACTGGATTGGAATTCTGAGCTCTGTGCCTGCCCTCAATCTCTCCCTGTGGGCCCGAGTGGGAAAATATCAATTCAATGCCCTGGTTTTCAAGAGTCACTCAGGGCTGGGATGGATCTCACATGAGGCACAGAAGCAGCAAAATGCAGATTTTTATCATGCTGGTGCAGTCAGCTCTGGGTGAGCTGGATTGGTGCTACTTTTCCTCCTGCTCAGTGTGTTAAAGGTGCCAGGCTCATGGTAGCAGCTACTAAACCTCCCAGAACCTTCTCAGGACTGGTAAATGACACTAAATAAGCCTCATTTTATCTATACAACTTCCTATTTTCTTTGCAAGTTAAGCTGCTTCCTAGAAAGACCCCACAACAAAATCTTTGAAGCCTCTTCTTGTGCCAGTGGCCTCACAGCCCTGAGATCTGTGCAGCCTGTCTTGCATCACCAGTGCCCTCACTGTCCCAAATCTGAGCGGTCTCCTGCCAGGTGACAGGGATTTGTGGGTAGATGAGTGTCTCCCCTCCGTCTCAGAGCCCTTCAGAAGGGAAAGGGTGCTGGAAGTTTGCATTTCAAGAAGACACTGGACATCTTTATGGGAAAGAAACCCCTGGTGGGCTGGGGCACAGGCAGTGCAGGCCAGGGAGAGACTGCTGCTGGAGGGGGAAGAGCACAGGAGGAACAGATACATCTCAACTCTCCACTTCAGCTTTCCTTGGGCTGATGAGGAATAAGGAGAAAAAAATAGGTTCTTGTCTACTCAGCTACTTTAAAGAGCTGGGCAGGAGAACAAGTCCCAGTCCCCGGGTGCCAGGCAGGTGCTAGTCCCTGAGCACTGTCACCAAAGGCTGGGCAGGGCACCTGCAGAGCTTTGCCATGGATCTGTCCAGCTGAAGGAAAGTGGTGATGATGCAAAAATAAAATGTTAGAACAAAAGAGAGCAACGATGGTCAAACACAGCTCCGCACAACAGAAGCAGCTGCTGCAATGAAACATGTCAGAGGATGTTGCCTCCATTCCAGGGCTCCTATTGTCACTTTAAAAATGGGTTTTTTCTCAGAAAAGAGTTCTTAAAAGCTCACTGAGCTTGCACAACATCAGACAGTAAAATGTCCTGTTCACTACTACTTTACTCTGGAAGAAGGTCTGTTTTAAACTTTAAACTTCTGGAAAAGTTGGCACATGTCATTACAATATATTGCATGCTGGATACTTGACCCAGTGATGGGTGAACTGCAGAAGAATGGAGCTTATCTGATAAGCTTTTACTCCACAGATTTTTTACTCCAGAAATAAGGTTAAAACCAAGGGGTTGTCAAATTAATGAGAATTTTAGCCCTTCCTGGGGTCCCTATTCTTGGTTTCATGATTGAGCCTAAAAGAAGGATCTCAAATCCAAGTTTTCACAAGGGTACTTGACCAATCAATACCTAAAGCTTGGACAGAACCTTCCGTGCAGACTTCATCAAGCCCACTCACAAACCACAAGAACAGTGCAAGGCAAGACCCCTACAGAATGCTTTAAAGAAACAAAATATAAAGAAAATTAAATCAGAAGCAAGGGGTTTTAATATTGCAATCACCAAACTAAATCTTAATATTAAACTGCAAAATCTGACCATTACACAGAGAATAATTTGGAGAGAAGTTGTTTATAACATTTCATGAAGATCTAGAGTGGACTTCAGAGAGGAGTGAATTTATATAGAATCACTGGATGGTTTGGGTTGG
>VZUA01001193.1:6921-27435 GCA_013401035.1 Horornis vulcanius | reverse complement strand
CTGCCAGAAGACAGTGAAAAGCAAAGCAAGAAGCGTGTTCCTCCTCAGTGAAAGGCTTCAGATGAAAAGAAAACATGGAGTTGTCATGAGACTGCTTGTTTGTGTTATTTTGGGCTCAGATATTTGCAAATACAACCTGTTCTAAACTGATCACTCTCTGTTTTTTCAGACGGTGTGTGATAAACGTGTTAATTTTGCATTCATCTCTGGGAAGTGAGAGGGGGCTGAGAAGGAAGAGCAGCTGAGAGAAGGGGCTCTGCTTTCCTGGAACAGGGTTTAGGGTTTGCCTGGATCCCTGTGACCATGGGGACATTTACAAGTGACTGATCACCACCATGCCCTCCCCAGAGCCTGCCCCACAGGCACCTCTGAACTCCTCATGGACGCTGGTGAATTCAGCCTCACAGCCCCCTGGAAATGGGCTACCCTCCATGTGCTGCTCGAGGGGATGGGGACAATGGAGGAAATCACTTTCCTGAGGACATGCAATCCATCTACAGCACAGCATGTGAAATCTCACTCTGCCCCAGCTCACCTCCCCACGCCTGCCAAGCAGGGCCCACCTTCCCCACCTCACGGGCTCCAGCTGGCTGTATCCATTCCAACCAGGCTTCAAGGATAAGGTACAACCAGGGAATTTGGGCTGGCATGCAGAGTTAAACCCTGAGCTGCCATGATGGCATGGACATACCCAGAAGTCCTGCTTGTGCTTGAAATGTTCCTCTGTTGAGTGAACCTCCAAATCCACAGCTCCATGCACCCCACTGCTCCATATCCACCTAGCACCGCAAGATTAAAAACAAACGCTTAGCATCCACTTTGTCCTCTCTTAAAGCAGCTGAACCTGGCTATGGGGATCTACACTGCATAAGCACCATGGCATCCTAGGACCTTCAGCCAGATGATGTACCCGCTAACCCCCTCCTAAACAACACAGCTCTCCACAAAAGTTTTGCAACTTTTGCTGCTTTTGCCTTTTTTGCACTTTCCATATAAGGCAGAAAAGCAGGGACCATGATAAATGCTGTGTGCTGTCCAGCTGAAAGCAGACCTAAAGCCACCCAGTCACTTCAGGAAAAAAAATTATAAAGACCCTTGAGGAGGATAAGGTTGAAATGAGGCAGACAACACTGCAACAGCTTAATTTTTAGAGGACCTTCACCAGGGAAGCAGTGTCTCAGGGATGTGCCAGAGAGCTGATTAGTGGCAAGGACACTTGGAAGCTGCAGGAATTGAAAATCAGTGTGGCAGGAGCAGGAGGACATTTTAGAGGTGGTCCTGAGGAGGAGAAGGAGACAACTTTCAGGGTCACTGTTTCTCACTGAAAGATTCTGCTTTGCATTGACCAAATCAAGTCATGCACAGCTGCAAAAAAACAGTGAATTATTTCAACTTAGGGGAAGAAAACTGAGAAGTTCATAGGCTCCAATTCAACATTTTCTGAATTAGCTGGTTTACCTTCTTGAAATAGCCATTTATTTTTATAGATTTCTAATAGCCCATTAGACCTTTTTTTTTTAATATCCCTAAGCAGAACATTTGCTTTCAAACTGAGTAATTTACTCAACACAAGTTGATTTTTCTGCTTTTCATTTCAGCAGGAAACTGAAAAATAATGAATTTCCCAATGACCCCCAGTTGCGGGCTTGTTTTGTTGGGTTTTTTTAAATGCTGCTGTTCCTGTAGCAAGCAAAGCAGTGCTTTATTTGCACAGCTATGGTCAAATGTTACATCTCTGAAAATTCTCAATAGACCAGGTTAAGAGCCAGAGACTGCACAGCTGCTGGTGGAAGCGGCACACTCTGCCAAGAAGCACAGAAGCCCAGGCTGCTCGTTGTCTTAGCTAATTGCGTGACAAAAGACAGCAGGCTTTTATTTGCCACTTTGCAATAGAGTGAGCTTTGCAGTGAGGAAAATGCCATCCCCCCTACAAGAGCATCTGTATGGTATCCCACAGGGTTCCAGAATCCAGTCAGGGACTGGGGGCCAGGGCAGAGTGGGACAAGCATATATTAAAACTTGCTCCTAATCCCTTTCATTTCCACGCAGTTTCAACACAGAGATTTGCTGAACAGAGGCAGTTTTGTCATGCTTAGTAATTATCTGTGGGCTTTCCTCTTTTGGATTTAGTGGAAACTTTATCATAACCTCTTTCAGCAGAGTCAGGCAGAGTAATTATCTCTTTTGGGAAGAGATGCTTCTTTTTGCTTCTTTCAGCTCCCACTAGCTTTATTTGATGGTGCTTCCTCTTGAATTGGAAGATAGAGGGAACAAGCCGAAATCCAGTGTCACTGCTGTTCCTCCAGAGATTTTAGGGGAAATTGTGGCCTGATTTCCAGACCTGCAAAGCTCCTTCTGGGACACCTGGCTGAGGTGAGGGTGGTCTTACCTGCAAGAGAGCAAGGTGGAGTCTGGGAGACCAAAACTTAGGTAGGAAAGTCTGCCAGCATGTCTGGACATTGGGAAGGAAGAAATGTCTTCCTTGACTGTGTTTTGTGTAAGGGTAACAGGAGGCCAAAAAAAGTATAGCTTTAGAAACAGGCTCTGTTGGGAGATCAAGAGAGCACTGTTACGAGAAGAGCTATAAAATGTTGCCACCAATAAGTGAAAAAGGTAAGAATTCAGGGTGGAGACCTCTGAAGTCATCTAGTCCTGCCTTCTATGGGTATCTTCAGGACAGAAATCCCACAGACTCTCCAGGTACCTCTTTCAGTGCTGGGACCACTCTCACAAGGAAGATTTTTTTCTCTTTATATCTGATCAGAATTTTCCTGGGGGCTATTTTTATCCCTCACCCTTTGCTATNTGGGACCACTCTCACAAGGAAGATTTTTTTTCTCTTTATATCTGATCAGAATTTTCCTGGGGGCTATTTTTATCCCTCACCCTTTGCTATGTATCTCTGAGAACAACTTGGCATCCTATTTGCAATGGCTCTTTACATAGCAGAAATAGCAAAGAGCCCCAAATCTCCGGACTCTCCTCACATGGCAGGTGCTCCAGCCCTGAATATGTCCCTCCTCTCGACTCATTCCACTTTGATGGTATCTCTTCCCAGGGAGCCCCAAACTGGACCCAGTACTCCAGATGCTCTCTCCAAGTGCCAGACAGAGGGGACAGATGACTGAAGACAGCATGCTTTCCCTGCGCTTGCAAATACCGTCTTCACACTTCCAGGAGCTTTACATCATGATTATCGCAGGTAGCAGTGCAGACTCTGTCAGCCAGCTTTGTCTGCCTCTGGTTCTGAGCTTGGCACCAGCCAGCTCTAATCCAGAAGCCGTGTAGATGGTTTATCAAGGCATGGCACTTAAATTCCTAAGCCATGTTGAAGAGACAGGCAGGGCAGGTGCAGCTCAGCATCTCTCTAGCAGGGACTAACAGGAGGGGAGGGCTGACTCACTGTAGCCTAGAGGGTGTAGACTGAAAGTCTGTGCTCACCTCCATCCGCAAGGAACTGCACAGACACCTCTGTCCTGTGGATGTGCAGTGGGATAAAGATTTTATTCCATCTGACAAGAGCCTTTCACTCACTCAGTGGTGGAGATCAAAACATAATGCAAGAGTGGAGTTTCCAACAGGGAAAGTGGGTGTTTTAATGAAACATTTGAGATGCAGAGCCATGAATGTCCAGACATTCTTGAAAATGTTTTAATAAATAACAATGAAGATAACCATTTAAACACTGTGAGCAGGAAATGCATTACTGAACATGCATAACATAGTACAAGCTGACAGTCCTTTCAGGGCCTTCAAAATTCAGCCAGGCAAAATTCAGATGAATGGAAGCAGACAGGCACATTTAACATCCGTCTGTGGCTTCCAGAAAGCAAGTCCTGTAACTTTGACCTGCACCAGTTTTATATATTCATGCACCTGCCTGCTCATCTCGTCCTTCTGCAGGAACTACTTGCCCCTCAGATGGGCAGAGACAGAGGAGATGGGTACATGCAGCAGTTTTGTGTCTACAAGATGGGCATCAGCTCAGCCCACCCATCAGCCAGAAGGAAGGGGTGTCAGGACCAAGAAGGAGCACAGGTACTCATTGGGAGCTGCCTCTGGGTCCAGTCTCTTTATGACCCATATAAACTTTGGCAGCTTAACATCCTCTGGTGAGAAATTCCTCATCTTCAAAGCCCCATGGATCTTCACTGCATTGGGTCCACTTGGGGAAAAACAAATTATTTTCACATTTCTTTTGACTCTACCATTCTCTGGGCCTCAGATGATAAAGATCACAGGGACTAATTCTTGAGGTGTTTTCAAAGGGAAGGAAGGGTTGATACCAAAAATGCAGGTGTGTGGAGAGGTTACTAATTGCATGCATACATCTGCAGGCCAGGCTGACTTTGAAGAATGTCACTTTGCTTGCATGGACTCTTAGGGCAGGGGTGGGTGCAGTGAATGATGTTCAAAAGAGCCATGGCCAAAGCAGAGAGCTCTGCTGTCCCAACAGCCAGTGCAGCATTTAGAAGAAGAATTCAACGTGCAAAAAGTGCCAAGGGATCTGTAATACTATGCAACAGTAATGCCAAATTAGAGCATGATCCTTAGCTTAAAGTCTCAGTCTCAACATCCAAAGATCAGTGCAAAGTGCAGAGTGAGAGAATTAAAATTTTGCAGTAACATCAAGGAAGGGGAAATCCTGAAAGAAGGAAATCCTGAAAATGGCTTACAGTCTCTTGCTTTTTATCTTTGGGGTGTTTTTTAATGACTACAAAACATGACCAAAGTGATTTAACTCAACACCTGTCATCAGCCAAAAGCCCAAAACCTTAAAGAAACTGAACCAGCCACACCATCTCTGTAGGTTTTCTAGTTTGTATCTGCTATTACAGAAAAGCCACCTTTCCTTACATCCTTCTGCTATTAATCACATCATACTGTTCCCTCCCTAGAGGAGGTGGAGACAGGAGGGGACTGTGTTTCCAAGAAGAAGGAAGAGCAATGGACACTGAAGTTTGGAGGTAAGACAAGTGAGCTTGGGCACCAGCTGTTTGCAGGGCCAGGGGAAAGAAGTGAGGTGAGAAGCCTGTACACTGCTAGGCAGGACCACAGAGGTGGTGTTAAACTCACTGCTGAAATCAGTGTGACAATTTCCTGGTGGGTAAATGCCTCTGATGTCACAGCTTCGTATCAGCACAGCTCTGGTCTGACTACATCTGCCAGCACTGAGTTTCCAAGAGTGGGATCACTAGATGGACAAGAAATTAGGATCAGTTTCTAAATGTTCACTGTCCTGTTTAATAATGGCAGACGTGCTGGGAGTTGTAGCCCAGAGAAGCTGGTGACCATTAGGCTTCTCCAGAAAAAGGCACAATGTGCACAAGGTATGGTAGCTGCTTTCCCCACAAGTCCTACCTGAGGTCTCAGTGTTACCATTCCAGCTTTCATAATGTATCCAGGGGGTTTGTGGAATACTTCCTGTGGCCCAGCTGGATGCCTTCTCCTTCCTTTACTACAGATAAAGCCTTGTTCTCCAGTGGCTGCAGCTAGATGGCTTCCAATCACTTTTCTTCCCACCAGGCAATGAGGCCAAACTTTCAAAAATAGAAGTACAAGGTGAAATAGCAGGAGTATATCTTCCCCCTGAGCTGGAATTCTAGCAGGTAGTGAGAGAAGCACAAACTGACTTTGCTCTGAACAAACTTTTCCCAGTCCTCTGGACCCCAGCTTCCAGGCAAGACTCTGCTGCATTTCTCTGTATTTCTGGGGGCTCACAGCTGAAGGTTCTGCTGTGGACACATCCAGCATGAAACAACTCAGCTCCCAACAGATTTCAGGTGCTGAGATGCCACAAGATGCTCCAATTCAAAGCACCATGTCTGAGTCACTCGTGACACTGATTCTTGTGAAATAATTTCTCCTTTGCTGGAAGGTTCAGAGCTGCCTGTTTTCAAATTCCATTTGGTGCTCAAATGAGCCTCAGGATCCCTGGTTTCTCATCAGAGTTGCTTGGTAGCACCAAATCCTCCCCTCAGAGGTAAGTGGATTCCCACAGGGGCTGCCCTTGTATTTTAAGCCTAGCCCTGCCCTAGCCTTGCTGTTCACTGAATAGATGAGGAAGTTTTTATTTAAACTTGGTTTTTACTGCCAGAGGCCCTGCTGTCTGGGTTGACAGAGAATATTCCTCAAGTACCTACTGAACCAGCAATCTCCAACGTGCTCCCAAAGACTTTAGCTTTGCCAATTCTTTTTAGAAGGGGCACAATTTTCCTCTCACTTACACCTGCTTCACAGTAGGGTAGCTCTATTAAAAAGACTCCTCTTTTACACCTGCAGAAGGAAAAGAAGAATCAAGGCCATCCTCCACAGGAAGAATGCACATAAAAAACTTGCTGCATGGTGTGCTGGAAAAAAACCAATCCCCCAGCTGCTTCCACCATCTCAGCACAGAAACTCTACTCTCCAATGTTGTTTTTAATAAAAACCTTATGAAAAGGAAACTGCCTTCCTGAGCCATCCTGCACTGACTCAGGAGAACCGTTGGGTTGGATCATGACAGTATAAACTGGTTTATTGCCAGAACAAGCAACAGATGCCAGCAGTGTGACACAGAGCGAGGATTTGGCAGTTTGTTCAAACACTCTGACAGCAGCAGGCATTTTAGACTCTGAAAGATAAGAAATTGGCCAGCAAAATGCATTGATGGAGTATGTGGACTGTGCAGTCTGCCCTGCCACCTCCCTGAAATAATGCAGGACTCAGTCCCATGGGAGTGTGCATCTTTTCAGGCTAGCAGGACCACTGCAGCCCATATAGCAAATAACATTGTTTCTGCAAGAAACCTTTGCTTAAAAAGACAATATCTGCTGTATATTTGTCTGGAGGTTTTCAGAGCTGGAAAATGGTTTATCACCATACTTCAGAGTCTTTTCCAGGACTTGTCTTTTGCAGGTAGCTGATGGCATGATACTGTAATGATTGTTCCTACAGAAACACTACTCAAAGAGGGAGATGCTACCATCCAACAGTGCAATGTGGCATTTCTCTATTAGTGAGAGATGAATGGATGGATTGGTGTAACTGTAGAAGAAGGAAGGTTGGAATGAAAAATTGGTAGATCAGTAGATCAGGAGAGAGAAAGAGAGAGGGGGAGAGAGAGAGAGAGAGAGAGAAAGAGGCATTAATTCCACCATTTTTCTTCTGCCTATTTGCCACACTTGCTGGCCAGCAACACATTGGCAGGATCTGTCTTCTCACAGCCAGGAACCTACTGACAGGGCCAGGGACAGTGCCACCAGTTCATTAGACCTTTCTGGTTTGAACCCACACTTCCTTGCAAGCAGACACCCTAGCAGGGTTCATAGTTCATGCTTCAGATTCTCCTTGAGAAGTTGAATCCTCTCTGCTTGGGATAGCCTATATCTCCTGCAAGGCAACAAGTAGAGCCTCCACAGGTTTACAGGATCTCATAGGAGGCAGAAGGGCTGGGGTGCATCTACCTGGGGAGCTGGATCACTAGAGGGGAACAAAGACAACAGGTTCTTAAACTACTGCTCAAAGGGACAATGAAGCTGGGTGGAAAAACACTATGTCCTACTGAACAAAGCTGTACAGCACGTCCAGGTGCTTGTTGCTTAACAAAAAAATGGAATTGCAGTTCAAAAGTGTCTCTGCTCCCCTAAAACCTCCTCAGTTTCTGCATTCACCTCCACCTAGTGATGTAAGCAACCACTGAAATGTTGGAAGTCCCTGCAGATACTGGATCCAGGTTTTGCTCAGTGCTATGTTCTGCTACTGATGGCAGAGGCAGTTCAGCCCTGTAGCACATCTGCATAATGTTTCCAAGAGAAGCCAGCCTCTTCCTGTGGCTAGGGGCAGTACCTGAAGCTAGACTAGTCTGAATCCAAGCCCACACCCCTCCCCTTGGTACCAGACTATCACTTTCCAAGTCTTTCTGCCCTTTCTAAAAACATCTTCTAGCAGCTCTCTGAAGCAAGCCTCTCACAAGGCCCCTTTCACATTGCCTCAAACAGCTCCCCTTCAGAGCAGGGACTGCATTTTTCCCCAGTGCTGCAAGATGCAGAGCAGGAGCAGCCAGGACATCCCTGCCCAGCATGTGCAGGTGCTGCCCCATCTCTACCACGGCCACCCTTGTCACACATGTGAAACCTTCATCCTCTTGCAAGCAGGTTCTCCTCTGTTTCCCAGGCTTTACTGCAGGGTGAATGGCATAGCCTGGCACAACAGCAATGACAGGCAATTACTGGCTTAAAAAACTACCCCCACAGGTGAGTGGGTTGCCCAGCTGCTGTCAGGCTGATTTCAGGTTAGGCTGGAAAATGTCAGCCAGCTGACAGAGCCCCTGGTTAGTCTCTGCTGCCTGGGAAAGATGTGCCAGCTCTCCCCACGCTGTGCTCCACTCAACTTTCATTCCCAAGCCTGGCAGTTGGAGAAGGTTTTGGAGGAAATCAGAGGGGAAATGTGCGACACCTTGTCAGCTGCACTGGGGAGAGTTATAGGGCAGGAAGAAAAACCTCCTTTCTGACAGCAGCCAGGGCCAGATGGTGATGGGAGTGTGCTGGGGAGCCAGAAAGCAGAATAGCCAAGGCCTGGAAGAAAGGAAGAAGAGAGCTACTGCTGTAAGGGGACAAGGGCAGAAATGCACTGTGGGTTGTAGTCACTGGCAAGGAGAGGGAAGGGGAGTCAAGCAGCATGGGCAAGGCTGCAGCAGCCACACTGCCAGAGCCCCCTGGCAGCCAGACCCAAGGAAATGGGGACAGAGACATACTGGAAAAAAGCTCCATGGCAGCTCTAAAATGCAGGTGGCAGTGGTGTTGTCAAACACCATGTGAAAGAAAGCACCAAAAGTGCTTTGTGAGGCACAAGAGACATTGTGGGAAGGGACTGAAACTACAGATGTGGACAAATGACCCTTGTAGACTTCCCAGGAGAGAGGTTTGGGGTGCCATGGTGGATTCTGGGGCACCAAGGAATTTTGGGACGGAGATGCTGAGGGCTAGAGCCACAGGCAGGATACACATCCCACGACACGGAGAGAAGCACCAAGCCTGTTTGTCCCAAGTGTGTAGGGTGCCACAGCAGCTGTGGAGGGAGTCCATACAAGCACAGGACCATTCTGGCAGCATCACCCACCGAGTCTGGCCGCTGCCCCAGCCCCAGAAGTAGCCACATACTGCATTTGCTGTGCAGGGGTTTTCATTTCAAACACTGTGATTCAACTTTTCTCTCCAGATAAAGTTATTAAGGTAAATTCGATCAAAATGACACATGGATTAGAGTGTGTGTTGCAGACTCTAATTCTGTTTACTGTTCTGGGGGAATGGGCAATTATTACAAAAGCCGGGACAGAGTGTTTTTAATAACATTTCTTGTTAAGATTTAATTACAGGAAATTGTATTTTCTTAATCACTGAAAACTCAACTGCCTGGGAAATCTTTTTATATAATTTTGTTTGCAGTTTATTAAATCCTTAGGTTATTCCTTTTCTGAGGCTTTTAGTCACTTACTAAGTGCTTCTTAACATGTAGGAGCAGATTGCTCAGGAGCACAAAGAAACTGAAGGGAGCAGACTCTGGGAGGCAGGGTTGGCCTTTGACAAACAGATTTCCATTTAGGATTTAGAAGTTCTATGGTATTCTTTAAAAAAAAAAATTAAATTATATATATATTCTACCACTTTCAGCTGCCAAGACCTGCCTTCCCTGCAGCCTGACTGATGCTGGCACCAGCTGCTCCCCACATCCCTCCCTGAAGGGATATACCTCTCTGAAGCAAGGGTATTCTGGGGGACCATCTAAACTGAGGGCAAACTTCTAAAACATGTGAAAGCAGGGAAATGGATGACTGAAGAGTGTGAATGGAGAACCTGAGACACAGGGAAGAGGAAAGAATTGTCCTGAGCCAAGCTGTCACATTGCTGACTGGCCAGGCAGTGGAGTTGGATCACTGCTCCCTATCCCTGAAGAGTGAAATGGCACACCAAAGCACCATTCCCAAAGAGGGGGAGCCAGGCCTTGGTAGCCAGGTCAAAGCACCAGGCTTGGCAGGGCTGCTGAGCACCTGTTGCCCTTCAGGGTGCCACCACAGGGAGGTGCAGGTGACTACAGGAAACGACCCCAGCCCTAGAGTAGCCGTGTCACTGTTTCAGCACTGCAACTCTTGGTAGAAAGAACTGCCTATCTGAAAGGAGCCGAGCAACTGCTTCAAATAACCAGGGCAGCAGTTCTCCAGGCCAAGGGCTCCCCATCTCCAGGCTCCCAGGGCCCTAACGTCTGCTTCCAGCCCTTCAGGGAGTACAGAGAGGAGCAAGGCATCTTAAAGCAGTGAAAGGGCCAATTGTGCTGATCAAAGGTTAGGCTCACTCCTGATGGTATGCAAAGCAGCCTCCCTTTGTGTGCAGGGCTGATGCTGAAAGGACAGGAGACCCCGGGAGAGATGAGCTGCTGCTGCTGCTACTGTGACTCTCCTTGGTGAACAGGGCAAGGCTGCGGCTGGTGGTGCTTTGCACCCAGCCACAGCCCTCCAGAAAGGGGATCAGTCCCATCAGCTCACTGCCTTATCTCTCCCCTGATGCACATGCCAATGAGTACAGGCTTATCTCTGCACCATACTTTGTCTGGAGCAAGGTATTCAAGGCCCATGAGTGACATAGCCAGACTGGGATCCTATCTGCTCACCAGGTGCCAGTCAGACAGAGAGCCAACAGGAGCAAGGGAGCTGCAATGCCAGGAGCTCAGAACAGCTTGGGTCTCGCCCAGTCCTCCTTCAAGCTCTACCTGCAGAGCAAGGACCTCTTGAGCAGCCTGTGCCTTGACCCTGGCATTTCACGGCAGCAGATATATCTGATGAGGTCTCCCTTTCCTTGCTAAAGAGGAAGCTGTAGAGTGACATCTGAGTCCAGAAAATTGAAAATCCTAAAAGTGATTGGCAATCAACAGCTTGCAAGCTGAATGCAGTCTAAGCTGGCCCTTAGACTTGCCAGAATCTAGGGTAAGCCAAGCAGCTTTCAGTGCACCTGCCAAAGGCAGAGATATTTGCTGTCCTTTCTGCTACCATAACTAGGAGGAGCATCAAAGGCAAGGGGCTGGTCAGAAGCCAAAAAGAAATGGTGGTTCTTCATGCAGTGCTTTCTTAGGCAGTGGGACTTCTTGCCACAGGATGTTAGGGATGCTCAACATGGATACAAATGGCAGTGGATCAAAGTCAAGGAAGACAAACCTATCAGTGGCTTAACCAAGCAGCTCTGACCAGAGAATCTCTGAGTTCAGATCTCTGGGATGTGAGGAAGTATTTTGGAGAGGCTGCACCGCATACTTGTCTCTTTCTCACACTTATCCCAAGCACACATGACCAACTGGTGAGATGCCAAGCTGGACAGCCACTTATCTGGGTCCTGCACACCTGCTGGCATGTGAACCCATACATATGTAGGGCATGAACACCCTGCTGTGCCTCCTTCACAGCAGCCATCAGTTCTGCTCTGTTGGTTGCTCCTGTATTCAGTCTCCACAGGAGTCACACATCCTTGCAAGCCTGGGGCAGGCAGGACAAACAAGTGCTCCAGGATCTGAGTTGAGCCAGAAGTGTGTTCTGGTTTCAGCTGGGATAGAGGTAGTTTTCTTCCTAGTAGCTGGTACAGTGCTGGGCTTTGGATTTGGGACAAGAATAATGTTGATAACACACTGATGTTTTAAATGTTGCCAAGCAGTGTTTACACAGAATAAAGGGCTTTTCAGCTTCTCACCTCACTCACCAGTAAGAAGACTGGGGAGCAGAAGAAGCTGGGAGAGGACACAGCCAGGACAGCTGACCCCCACTGGCGAAAAGATGCTCCATACCTTATGACATCATGTTCAGGATATAAACTAGGAGGAAAGCTGGCCAGGGGCCACTGCTCAGGCACTGGCAGGATATCAGTCAAGGGGTGGCAGGTAATTGCATTGTGCATCACTTGTTTTGTGTATTCCAATTATTTTTCCCTTCGTTTTCTGCCCTATTAAACAGCCTGTACTTCAATGCATGAATTCCCTCCCCGTCCCACTGAGGGTCTGGGAGTGAGCAAGCTACTGTGTGGTGCTTAGTTGCCAGCTAAGGTCAAAGCACAAAAAGTGGAAAGTTTATCAAACCAGCCAGGTTGTGCTCTGGGCAGCCCAACCCGACAGCTCCATGGTCGCTGCTGCACTCCTCACAACATCCATGACTTATGCCACAGGCAGGGAACAGAGGACTGAGAGAAGGGGAGGCAGAGGGATGCATTTCTTCCATGCCCTGATTGCTGCAGGTGGTACTGCCCACTCCTTGGGCCTTGGAAATATTTGCACTCCCTTCAACATATTGATACTTCCTCTCCAGCAGCAGGGTCGGCTGTTTTGACATGTAGAGGTAAGGATAAGCAGGGCTAACCCCTGCATCCCAGCCTTAGCCAGGCACTTCATTTACTGCTAAGACCTTTGGCTACCACCATTTTAGGACAGAGCCACAGCTTTATAACAGCATTCCCATTGCAATTGTCTGATTATTCTGAGTACCATCGGCCTCTGTTCTAGGCTCACAGCTCAGTCCCTGCTTCAGGACAGTGACAAGTGACATGTGACTTGTCAGCTTCCTCAAAACACTGCACCTTTCATTTCAGGACATAAACATTGAAAACAAACAACACCTACAAACATGCCAAAATCTCATGACGAGCCATGTACTGCAGATCAGCCCCAGCAGAATCTGACATGAGAATCTCAGTTCTCTGTTCCACCTCTCTGGTGTTTTTCAGTCAAGGCTATTCCTTTAAACCCATTACCATGTTTCTGTGTCTGCTTTTTTAAACCAAAGTAATTTCTCCCATGAGAAATTTCTCCTGTGTTTGCAAGTTAGAGACTTGCACTAATAAAACAAGGGTGGACTTACTTGAGAGTGGCACAGAAAAAGGATGCAGAGCTCCACAGCTTCCATTACCCTGCACATTGCTTGCTGCAGGTGGTAGGAGGGCAGAAGAGCTGTGCAGCAACCTATCTCCTTCCCTAGCCTCAAACCTGCTGTCCCCCTCCCTCCCCTCTTCCCCTGACCCACTGTGTCCATCCCATGGGGCTGAGGAACCCCATGACATGTGGCACTGAGGGCAGGGAGTATTTCCAGTCACTCTGTGTGTGCCTGGCACAGATCACATCTCAGAGTAATCATCTTTGAAGGCTCCTTGCTTCTAAGGTCTTGCATCTGTCACAAAGGAGTATTTCCCATCTGCTGGGATTTACTCCAGGTTCCTGGGACCCAGCTGATTCCTTCCTACCCATCTTCAATCAAGAGTAGTCACATCAATCTTTAGTGTGGCTTCAGCTAATATCCCCAGGGCAGCAGGGAGCACATGGGCTTGCACATCAAGAGTTTCAACTGGTAACTCTGCACATGACTTTGCAGAGGCCATGGCAGTCTGAAGTAACACCAGTGATTCCCCCTGCTCCAAGACCTGGTGTTTTGGAGCTAGGGGATTCCCATAACCCAAGAGGGTGGGTACAAGCAATGCAGAGAGAGGCCAGGCTCAGAACTGTGGGATGCTCTGGGACAGGTACTGGGAAATGTGATACCTGTGAACCTTTTGACTCCCCAGGATGGAAGGATGACGTTAGGAACAGCCATGTTTCCAGACCAGGCCCTACCCACCACTGTACAGCCAGTGCTGAGGAACCCAGTGGCACAGGCAATGCAATGCAGATCAGCAATGATTTTCAGTAAACCTTTAACTCCACCAGGTTTAGCCACAGTGACCTTTCAGCACCCATCCCAATCCATCCTAGCTAGCTGTTTCCTCAAGGCTCACTATCAGTCATCTGAGAACAGCCTCCACACCCTTATCCTCATTTTCTGGAGCCCAGGGAGGAAAGAGAAGGCCCCTCTGGAAGTGCAGCTCCCTCCAGACACTCTGGACTTGTAGGCTTCCCTCTGTGGAAAGCTTTGCTGGGAGACTGTAGGCATGCAGCAGCATCTACAGAAATTCAGGGTGTATTGCAGGCTCTCAGAGAAGCAGAGCCAGCAGCAACAGGGAGCCAAACCAGCACTCTTTAAATATACATCAGCTTTCCACATCATCACCTTCCCATGGCAGACAGAAATGTGAGAGACACATCTCAAGCACTGAGCAGTAATTAGAAAAGGCGAAGCTTGGATTTGTTTCCATATTTTGCGTATCAAAGCTCTGAAGCAAGGGAGGCTTTGGTGCAATGAGTCTTGAAATATTCTCTACAGTCTCCTGAATCCTAAGAAGCAGTAGCTCAGCCTGCTTCCCTTAAAAAAAAGAGAAGCTGATGGGCTTGGCGTGACCAGTTCTTGGCACTGGTTGGTGCTGCACTCTTCCAAGGGAAACAGAAAGAAACCTGAAGGTATCATGTATCCCTGAGGAGGTTTCTCCCACTCCAATCAGCCTATATTACATGCTGTGAGAAAAGCAGTTGAGAGATTTGTGAGGGTCATGAACGCTTAACACTGTGATCCAAGTGTTTTTGCTCAGGGTGCTGCTGGTAGTTCAGGCTTGAAACACCTGCAGTGCCTGTGGGAGGTACCCAGCTGGGGACATCCCTTGTAGCAACATGGGCTCCACTTATCCAGCATATAATAGCAGCCTGTTGCCTATGCCGAGGCAGTCTCCCAGCCCAGGCTGGGGTTTACAGTGTAGATAGGGGACCAGTCAGGAGTGGCTTTGGGCTACAGCTCAGTGAGGCATAGGCAAATTCCAGAGTCAATTCACTGAAACATGATTCACCTGCAAATGAGAAGCTCAGGCACTGCTCCTGTGCTGCTCTAGTGAGCACTGGTGAGCCTCAGGGTACACGGGTGAACTTTCGTTATTCAGTTAAGCCCCTTCTGAGCTAAGCTAGGAGATGCAGCAGCATCACAGGCTGTTTCCTCAGTCTTTCTCATCTGGAAAGCTTTTGTGTGCTCCCACGCAGCAGCCAAGGATTCAGACAGCTTGCAGAGGAATGCTGAGTACATGGCCCTGTGGTGCACCCAGCTTCTGAGGAGCACCCCAACACAGGGATACCCCCCCCTCCACGCTGGGTGCCCTGCTGCCTCCACAGGCTTCTTGGACCAGGTCTGTCAAGTTACAGCCCACTGAAGAGGAATCTACGGATTGCTGGAGGCTGTGCTGAGTGAGCTTCTACCTGTCACTGTCACTTGCTTGCATAGGGTAACACTTTGAACAAGTCATTCACCAACACAGGCAGGAGTAAGCTCTGCAAATTGGAAACAGCAGGGGGGAAACGAGGTAAATAAAGTATTTGCTAGTGGACCCATTATCCCGATTTTTTCTGACTGGGGCTCAGGCACAACAAATGTGGCTGTCAGACCTTGCTTGGGGAGCAAAAATTATCCCAGGAACACAAGACCTCAAAAGCTCCAGCTTTTTCCAGAAAGCAAACACTGCCAGGCTCCTGGGCTGCTTCCTCTACATTCTTATGATGCATAGGAAAGAATGGTAGCTCTCAGCCCCCTCTGCTTCACTCCCAGCTTTGACAGGGTTTCCAGAGCAAGGCAAGGGTGGGAAAAGCTCTGAGCATTGGCTACAAAGAGGGCTCCATCTTGCAGCATCTCTTACTAATGTAAGTCTGGCCAGGTGGGACTTTGACCACAGTAAAAAATGCCATTAGTGTCAGGAGCAATGCAAGCCACATCCTTTCTCATTTTTCAGTTTCTGTGTGTTCCCAGCAGTGCTAGAAAGCTGAACCAAAAGCCATCTTCTCAGCCTCTCTACACCAGAACATGTACCACAGTTGGGAAAGCCTCAGTGCACACAGCATATTCACAGAAAGGAGAATATCTCTGAGTAATAGGTATGAGTGCAATGGCATCATTACTCTGGGCTGCAGCAGCTTTTGTGCTGGTGTTTCTGTTCAGCTGTGGAGATGCACTGTGACATTACTGATATCTACGATGAAGGAAGCAGAGAGGCACAGATCCCCAGCATGTCACAGATTATGGTCTTGTAGCACAGACATCTTTCCACTGTTCTTTTACAGCTGAAACCGTCAGTAAAATACACACATACATTCCACCAGAAAAAAAGAAAAAAAAGAAATTATCCTTCTCCAATGACAGATCCATCAGTGTTGCGTTGTTCCCTACGGTTTGAAGTCAAGTCTATGCCACAGCTCCTCCATTAGCCCAAAATAAGATGTTATCACTGACCAGCACCTGAGTGAAGGGCTAGGCACAAGGACACACTTATCACATGGTTGCCTGGATGAAGGCACCTGAATTTCATCTCTCTTCTTCCTGTGTTTAGAAATTTCTAGCAATATGCAGTGGGGTGGCCTATAGTTCATGGCAGAGGCAGGGGTGGGTATGTGCAGACCTGTCTGGAATCAGCATTTCTTGTGGAAACCTCATCTCCCTAATGCTCTGAGTACTCAGTGCTGCAGGCTGGCTGCTGTTCAGGAGGCCCTGCACTGTGAGGCAAACACCAAGGATCATGTCAGGCATATACAGAGGCACAGCAAGCAGAGGGAGGCTCATCAGAGACCATAGCTGTAAGTCAGCTCACAGAGATGGCCCTGACCCTCCTCTCCCCCAGCTTCTGCCACCTCTAAGTGGCACAGCCTGATGTCTGTGCCTTCACCTCTCTTCCTGCCACCCTAGCCCTGCGGCAGGCTAGTGACAACACCAGGAGAGCACAGGTAGATGCAGAGCAACCCATGAAGAGTGTGAGCCACCATGACTGAGCAGGAAAATTCAAAGTGGGAATGCAAACATTTCCTGATCCAATGTGCAGAATGAGGGCCTTGAGCTCACTGTTCATGCCTTTAAACAGCTACATTTCTTAGCAGGTGTCCCAGAAATGTGAAACTGCTGAATGGAGTAATTTTCCCAGAGTGCACTGTTAAATATATTTGGAATATTAATTTAAAAGATGACCCTCCAATAACAGGAAATACTGTACAAATCTCTTGTGGAGAGCAGAGGGAGGCAGCCCAGGCCAATTATAGTGACATATTTGACTTTCCAAAACCCAGGCTTACAACAACCTACAAAAGCACAGAAGATTGAATTTTAAGTCTGTGATGCCTGTACTTTTTCCCAATTTAGGAAGCCAACAAGAAGAGGTGAACTTTCAGCAAGAGCTTTAAAATTATAATCTAGAAAGTGAAAGAATGTATTACTGGCCTGTTGATACCGAGGGACAGTCTCTGAAGCTTCAGGTTTGGCAAAATATCCTAAAAAGTGGATTTGCTCTTTCTGGCAGTTTAGAAACACAGGCTTGCACTTGCAGTATCTGAGCCAAATCCCCTGTCCCCTCTGGCAAGCAAATGACCATACCCTTCTTACATCTTGACAAAACCCTTCTTGGATTCCACTGGAGCTTTTTCTCCCCATTACACCAGCTGAGAAACCATTCCAGAACTTCACTGATTTCTGATGCCCATGAAGCCTTTTTTCAGCCTACCCTTATTTGTAAGTAGCCCTTCTGAGAGCAATAGTAATTCCCACTCTTTGCAGGAAATGCCTTCTTTGAGAGGACTGCCATTTGCCTTTCTCTGGGCTGTATCATTTTTGCACAGACTCCTGGAAAAGTTGTTTGGAAGAGCGGCCCTGGTCTGTGTCCAGACAGCTTCTAAACATCTGCAAGAATAGAGACTCAACCACATCTCTGGAAATCTGTGCCACTTCTTGGTCACCCTCAAAAAAAAAAAGCGTTTCCTGCAGTTCAAGAAGCTCTTGCATTCCAGCTTGTGCCACTGCCTCCTATCCTGCCACTGAGCACCACTGAAAAGAGCCTGGCTCTGCTTTCTTTGCACCTTCCTTTCAGGTACATATGAGAAACCAGTCTTCATTTTTGCCAGCCAATATGATGCAGTAGCACTCCCAGGATCTGTTTTCATGACTCTTTCAAGGACACAGACCCCCAGCCAATAGCTGAGCTTTTCATATGCAGTTTCTCACACTTTCTGACACTGCAATTAGTAGTAGCAGACTGTAAACTTCTCTAGACTTGAAAGTAACCTATTTTCTTCTGCATGATATTCTGATCCTCCTCTGCCCTGCTGGTTCTCCTGTCTTTCCACAAGTATCAAATTCTACCAGAGGACACCACTGTTTCTATTCATGAAAACATTATATCAGTCCTTAGATTTATCCCTAAGAAACACCTCTAGACCCTTAAGCCTGGTCAGTACACTCATGTGAAATGCGCTCTGATGTCATCTCCTCTTGAGTTAGTTTTTTACTTTAATTGTCAGATCTACTGATTTCCAAATACTTCAGTTCCACTGGTTTCTCAGTGGCATCCCATCAAAACTGTATTAGAAGCATAAATAGATCTTCAATATCTCTTTTCTCTAGAAAAACAGCAATCTTCTCAAAGAAAGATATCAAACTGCTCTGTCATGATCTGCCAAGGGCAAAACTCATGTTTCATTGTATGACCTTTTCCATTTACCTCTGCTAATTTGTCCATGCTTCACAAGTGGCTCAAAAGCTTTAAATATTGCTGAGGTCAGACGTGGCCAAGTACATGCCCAGAGAACACTTATTACCCTTATTAACTAGAGATACTACCTTTGCTAATCTCTAATCAGGTGTTATTCACAATTTGAAGGATGTATTAAAGCCTCATGCCAGATGCTTGTCATTTGCATGCAAGTCTTTCAAAGTTTGGAAATGCAAATTACCCAAACTGACCATATCCAGCATTTGAAGTCTGCTTCCACCCTGATGTGATCACTGACTGCCTGATACCTAATGCTCCCTCTCAGCTGGTCATCTAAAGAGGGAGAACACGCTGATGGTGTAATACAGCTGCTTCAAGCTGAAAAGCAAATTAAGAAGGGCCAGAGTGGGAATGAGAGAGCAGCAGCCCCCAGTGGCTTATGCCCAGAGGGTGCAAGATGCTCAGAACCCTCTTGCAGGTGGCAGCAAGGCTGCTTTCCTTACAGGCATCACCCACAGGTTTGGTTTAGGGCTTTTGGAACTCCAGAAAGAGATGTTTTATTTTATTCCCTGCATTAAGAATGGTTGTGCAGCTGGCAGATGGGTAACTGTTGTGGTGAAAGGTTGTGCTAGAAATAAAGTAGGTTAGGAGTAGTAGATCAAATTAAGAGAAAAGCATGCTAGTAGCTTGGCTGAGGAACAAATGAGGACAGCATGTAGCATCGACAGTTAAAATTAAACACACTGTCCTCATTTGTCCCTTAGCTACCCAAGCTAGTTTCTTACATGTTGCTGCCAGATTATTTCCTATGCACACACAGAAAGCAAGTCCATAAAGTATCTGTGCAATAATCCATCTCTCCAGAAGCTGTGTCATCAGTATATATCCTTGGGACACTGACTCTGTGTAGGGATTAGGGATGGGTACAAAAGAGGTATCTGGCACTTTGCTGAGGGTATCAGAACATGACTTTATTTTACGGCTTTTCCCCCCCTCTGAACTAGAAGTCCTGTAGAGAAAAGAAGCAGATTCTGATGCTTGTTCAGTGCCTGAAAAAATGTGTGTTTCTATTGGCATTGATAAGCACTCTTTTTTTTAAGTTTAAGAGCTCCATAATGTGCATTTTTTTTTAATCTTTTCCTCTCCACATCCAAACCAATTTGACAAAATGCAGCAGGGTGAAGATGTTCAGATACCATTGTCTGAGTTGATACCCTGAGATTCTCTGAATGCCTTCTGTCATTATATCAATGCCTATGACCACTCATTTTCCCATCTCAAAATCAGTCTGAACCAAGCATAAGAGTTTAAGTTAACATGTTTCCCACACAGTTGAGCCATTCACTACTCTAGCATAACGACTCTGGAGATTTCCAGCCTCCCTCAGCTGCTCTTCAGAGGGCTCTGTGTCTAGTGAGAACACCCTGGATGCCCCAAGCTATCTCAAACAGCTCAAACATCCATCCATATTTCAGCAACTAAATCTTACCTTTGCCTATGCTGCCCACAGAGACGCATGGCTCACTGTGTGGCATTTTCCTCTAGGCTGTGCTGGCTGCCTTTACTCCATTTATTCTGGCTGAAATGGGATTGCTGAGCCCCTGCTTTGCACTGAACTATTGGTGTCTTCTCCATCCCACTGATAACCATTAGACAATCCATGTGGATCAGCAGATTGCCTCCTGTGGAACACAGCAGATGATACCATTAAACCATGTTTGCCCCATCACCAGACAGCATTGGACACAGAGGTTTGACACTGCTGATGATCATGGTGTGATTTAGATGTGGTGCTGCTAGTCACCACAGCTCACCTTGTGCCAGCAAGACTGAGTTTATGCTTAGATGTCATCCTCAGACACAGTCAGCTCTCAGACACATATACTGAAGTCCCTAGGTGTGACATTACCAGGAAAGGCCAGGAGAAAATTCAGCCAGGGGTTACCTCAGTCACTGTCTATAAACCACCATCAGATTTGCAATTTCTGACATAGCACTTTACAGAAATGGAGAAGGCTGTTGAAAGGCAGATGCATACACACACAAAATCAGTATATTAAAAGGCAAAAGACCCATTTGACAGATAGTGAACATGAGAAAATGAAAAGCAAATGGGATGCTAAAATATTTTATGCTA